>OZ059791.1:4584355-4847390 GCA_964057025.1 Standfussiana lucernea | reverse complement strand
CACATAAATACATTTTTATCTTATTATATAATAAATATACTATTTATAATTATCCTTAAACAAGGTTAAAAAAAGGTTAACTGTCAAACAGATCTCAATACATATTGAATTAGCAGACGTGTGTGCAATTTTTACCAATTGTATTTCGACTGACGAATTGAATAAAACTGTCGAATCGAAGAAACTGGCAAATTATGGCAACTGTCGAGTTGACGCAAGTGACGAGTGAGGGAAACTGACCAGTGTTACATGGATTCATACCTACACATTTTTAGATCTTACCGATCATTTTCTATTATACCTCGATAACTAAGTAATAAATCGATTATTTTGTTAATACAATAAAGTTTCTTTCTCGTTTCATAGATTGTAAAATGTTGCTGCACTTGGTGATTTCTGTGAGAAAAAAATAAAGGTTGCGAATCGAGTTCCTTTAAATTCTGTTCTTAATAGTTCCGTGATTATTTTATCAGTTGATAACTCTGGTCCAAGGAACTTATATACTAACTGGAATGAGTACAAACAAAATTTTGATATGAAAAACCGTTTTAAAATAAACTTTATTTCAAACACATAAGAGTTCGTTTTACTTTAATTCATTCAAAGAGGGGAAAATACTTCAGAGCGAGATAGCTTCGCGGGTGGAGTGTGTCCTTGTCTTGCAATTGCCAGTAACAAAAAAAAATATAGTAATCGGAAATCATATTGATAGCAACTAGCATAATATAAACCGTAACGGGATTAATTTAACATTCAAATACTAAATATTAAAATAAATATTTCTTGCGAAATGGAATTCCTTGGTAGCAACTTACAACCTATGAATTCAAGAAACTCATATAAGAACTGCATGGCCACGAAATAAAATAAAAACGTAAATAATATGGCCGAAACACTTTCGCGTTGAAGTCGTATTTTTGCGTTCTGAAGTGCTAAAAATATGTATTTGTTTAGTACTTATTAGTTCCATGCTTATTTTACAGTTGACAAGTCTGGTCATCGAATGACAAATGGCAGATAGGTAATAAGTAAAAAAATCGGCTAGGTGCGTACCACATACCCACAGTGAAAGGTTCCGTAGACGGATATTTACGCACGCATAGTATTGAATATGTCACCACAAACAACTTTTTTTTCACACTTCTGCGTACTCCTTCAGAATATACAGGCGTGATGTAATATAATGAAATTATATAAACTATACATATAGAAGTGGTTGCAACAATCACGGCACATTTGACGTCATTTATTGAGTTCTGTTATCTATCTCCGAAGATTTTCATTGGACCTTCACCAAACTTAAATGGGACTGCCTCAGAAGAGTACTCTACCGTTTCCTACACCAATTCTTGTTATTGGCTTATTGACCATCAACATTGGTATCAAAAAATCACCAGCATAGGCGAAGTTGATTAAACACGCATTTTAATTAGAAAGGGGTTATCTTAGGGTTGGCCCTAAGATACCCCCTTTCTAATTAAATAGGATTATTGAAATCGACCGGCGCAATTGAGAATTATCGCTGAACATACACACTAATAAAATCTAACATATTTATTTATTCATCTCCTCCCTTTTCGAGACAGTTAAGAATATTGATCGTATTTCGTATTATTTCTAGACCAAACTATTAAAACCAAGTTATATCTGCGGTTGGAGCAGAAAATATACCAAATCTCACTTTTGTTTAATTAAAAGGGTTTCGGTTTTGCCATTAGGTCATAGAACCCTAAAAAGCGGCGCTTGTTCGTTTTCTTTCTTTCTTCTCACTTTTACTATTGTTCCATATAACTCCAGGAATCGAATTACCTTTAAGGATTGCCAAATTCTAACAAATTTTCAGTGATGTTATTATGTATGTAATTTAATTTTATGACTTACCTGCGCTCTATCTCCCTCAATGGCTATTGCTAACAACAAAACGGCGTTGTCATCTAATGAAGAACCCATCATTTGGACCTCAGACACAGAGAATACGTGCACTCGAAAAACATGATACGGGGAAATGGCCCGGAAGCCTGGCTGTGCCCAGAGCCAGATTATATTATACGCAAGTTAAATTATGCAATTGCAAATTTGGCCGTAAAGTGTCTCTTGATTCTCTTTTTAACCATTACGAATTCCCTAAGAACGAATTTTTTTCCCCAAGATCGGGAAAAAAATATGTTACCAACATGCCAATGCAGCCGCCTAGCATTTGCCGCAGCTGCCAGCGGCAAAGCGTCACGCAGTTCCGGCCCTTTGATCTACCCGACACACAGGTGCACGCACGCGTCTTGTGAACTTGTTGCCAGTCTCAAATACTGAGATCGGAATGGATCGAGCTGTTAGGTAAGGCTGAGATGAGCGTCCACCCACCCCGCAGCAGACACCCGCTTGTCAAATGGGTCAGCACCAGTTCCGGGCATCGGAAGTCACATCAGGATACCGCTGCCCCCCGATGCAAGTGTGGGACTGAACATCGGGGTGATTTTAGTTAACACGCTCCGCTCTCCCCAAGGCGGGAGGACATTTATTAAGGATTTCCACCTGGAGAAAAGGGATAGGTTAGGTTAGGTTAGAATTTTTCGATACTCGATCCTATCGAGAACGCGGTGAGACGCGCGCCGCGCTCGGCGCCAAAAAACAAAAATACTCGTAGAACATTTTGTATGAAAACGCCTGCGTGTGTTCACACAGCGCGTCGTGACGCCTCGGCGTGACGCGGCGTGACGCGGCGTGAAGCGCGGCGTCATCGCGTTTTTTCTCGATAGGATCGAGAAATTCTAACCTAACCTAACCTATCCCTTTTCTCCAGGTGGAAATCCTTAATGAATGTCCTCCGCCTTGCTGAGAGCGGAGCGTGTTAACTAAAATCACCCCGATGTTCAGTCCCACACATGTATCGGGGGGCAGCGGTTTCCTGATGTGACCTCCGATGCCCCGAACTGGTGCTGACCCGTTTGACAAGCGGGCGTCTGCTATGGCCCGTCTTAGATACGGGCCGTAAAGCGCGTAAGGAAATTAGGACCGTTTTGCGCGGTACATTTTTCGTAGCCGAAACCTTTGGACCCCGTTTTTTATTTATTTCCTTGTATAAATTATTACAATTTCTATTGTATTACCTTGCTATTTACATATATTACCTTATTAAATAATAATATTACACAAAACTAGACAGAATAAAATTATCCTAGAACATTATGTTCGAAAATCTGAGGTGGCTGAATTTTTATTTTACAATTTTCATCATATTTCCTAAATTAATTAACTTATTGACATGAATCCTTTTGTATTGTTGTTTTTAAATGTAAACCTATTGTTTGACACTACTTTCATTAAAATATTTGCACTAATTAAAATTCTCATTTTCAAGTTACGTAATTATATGAGACAAATTTTCTAACTGAATTTTTTGATCATTCGATTTGAGCATTCGCCGCCGCCGCCAGCGGCAGAGCTTCACGTGGTTCCGACCCTTTGATCTAGCCGCAACACAGTTGCACGCACGCGTCTTGTGAACTTGTTGCCAGTCTCAAATACTGAGATCGGAATGGATCGAGCTGTTAGGTTAGGTTGAGATGAGCGTTCACCCACCCCGCAGCAGACACCCGCTTGTCAAATGGGTCAGCACCAGTTCCGGGCATCGGAAGTCACATCAGGATAGCGCTGCCCCCCGATGCAAGTGTGGGATTGAACATCGGGGTGATTTTAGTTAACACGCTCCGCTCTCCCCAAGGCGGAGGACATTAATTAAGGATTTCCACCTGGAGAAAAGGGATAGGTTAGGTTAGGTTAGGATTTCTCGATCCTATCGAGAAAAATCGCGATCACGCCGCGCTTCACGACGCGCCTGTGTGAACACACACCGGCGTTTTCATACAAAATGTTCTACGAGTATTTTTGTTTTTCGGCGCCGAACGCCGCGCTTCACGCCGCGTCGCGCGCGGCGCTATCGAAAAGTTATTAAATTATCTGAAACGCAAAGCGTCGTGACGCGCCAGTGTGAACACGCGCACGCGTTTTCATACAATTTGTTCTACGGAGATTTTAACGTCGCGTGACGCGCTGCGCCTGTGTGTGGGAGGCTTAACTTTTAATTTCATGGAATTCCTACGTGGGGTCGGCGCAACACGTTTTCTTCTTCCATTCTCTCCTGTCAGACGTCACGGCATCATGTACTCCTTTCTCTTTCATATTATTCCTCACACAATCCATCCATCTTTTCTTTGGCCTTCCTCTCCCTCTCTATCCATCAACATTAGTGTCCATCACTCTTTTATTAACATGCGTTTCATCCCTATTCATTCATGTAATGATATCCATATAGTGCTATACGGAATTAACCCGTTGAAATCGTTAACACGCAGTGAGAGCATATAGATCAATGGTCTTTCTTTCTCTTTTAAGAGCACCCCCCCCTGAAGTTCCCCCCACCCTATCCTGAAGTTGTACAATTATAATCTTCTACACTATCGCAGTCATATTTTAACGATTTTCTTGATTTGTGACTGCGCAAAGCCTTTTCTTCGTTCTTACCAGTAACTTAGACAAAAATACACAGCCGAAATAAATAAAAGGTAAGAAATAAAACACAGTTTGAATATGACAGCTTGTTATTTATACGTTTCTGATAAAATACGCCGCCATCTCGTAATTTATAGCAATATGCTAGGGTCATAGTTGTAGGCACATGAAAATAGATGTGGCGGAAAATAGAATATTTCCGAAGCTGAAAGATTGGAGATGATAATGTATTGAGATTATTTGCATCTGAACCTAGTAGAGGAAAGTTATGAGATGTCCGTTGGAAGTCATTTGTTTTTTCCTATATCTCTTTTAAATATGCCCAGAGTGTTTTACTTTGGAAATAAGGCAGCTGTTTTCATGACCATTCCTCATTCGTAATGGTTCGTACCATTATACTGTTGAAAACGATGGTGGCCAAGCTTCAAAACTGGCTCATTGGTAAAACGATGCTCACCTATCGGTCTTTTACGGATTGTACTTCGAACAATATGCGCAGAAGCGTGTGACTCCCGGACTAAAGTAGAGTACCTAGACACTGACACTAGATTGATATCGCACGACCAAAGTATGGAACTCTCTGCCAAGATCTATACATATTCCTTGCCAGAGTAAACTGGCATTTCTGGGCATGCTCGTATCGCATCATAGAAATCATACATCGTTTTTCTTCAGCCGAGGTCGCGTTCAAGAGCACGCTTATGACGCGATAAAAAAAGAATTACTCATTCCGTGGTAAAATATAGCCAGCCAGCAAGGTGGTAGTAGCTGGGCTGACTACTCTATTGGAAGAATGTTATTTCGATACGCAGTAAATAAAATTATGTTGTCAAAACAATTTCCATCAGTTCTGGTAGCAACTGTGAAATAATACAATGTTATTCGACGGCTCGCCCGCGTAACGAGAAGATGGATTATTCAAATTTCATTGAAGACACTTTCTGGATCTTGTTATTATTGAAGACTTTTTCATATATTTTTTGGTGGCTCGTTGTTGATTTTTTACTAGACACGTACCGTCAGTCTCATCCTTACACAAACAACTAACCTATATCAAATTTATCTATGACGTCGACGAAAATAAGTAACTAACTAACTATTACTCTCTATCAGACTTAATAAATTGTCATCCACTTTACCATCAACACCCACTGTCACACACACCACACCACAGTTTGGTTTAAATCAGCGTTCGCAATGAAGAAATTCAAGACATTCATTTTCTATGATAATTATCGATGCTGTCGGCAAATCGCGATCGGAAACACGTGAAGTGTATTAATGGGTATAATTATCACTTAGAACCCTGATTTACAATATCCTTATGTTTCTGAACTCCTTGTATACACATAACTGAGAATTGACTTTTAATAGAGGAAGCTTTTACCGTATCTTGCTTACCAGCTGCAGAAACCAGGCACTGATAGACACTTCATCATATTATCTGATCTGTTAAAGTACTGTATCTGGAGCCGCGTACGCAATTTGTCCATTACAGTTTGTCCGAATACCGAATCTTAACTACAAAGCCCTCAAGCATTGTCCCAACGACCGCTGCCTGCGTCCAACCGACATAACTTGAACATATTCACACTAGCAACCCGTAAAATATGACGTCACTGAACAGCAACCTAATATGTTGTTAATCCGTTATTCCACTACCCAGTGCGGGACAGGCGAGCCGGATTATTCAAATTTTATGTTGTTTGGTTACCCCGTAGTCCGTACTTCGCGTTTTAATACCCGTGCCATGTTGCTTGAGCTGAGCCGTTGTTTTGTGTCACGCGAAATGGATAGCTGAATGACCGATGCGATTTGAGTCAGTCTCAGCAAAACATATGAGCCGTTTTGTACGTATTTTCACTGGGCTGTTTCTTCACACTTTCGCTGCTACGTTCAAAATAATCCATTTACTTGGATGCGCGTCATTCAAAGCTACTTATAACTACGATTCGGGAGGCGGGTTGTGCGCACACGAACGAATTATTGTTCGACTCATACGCTGGGTGCTTAGCAATGGAAGTGGTAACTGCGAAGATCGAAGGAACAAACTGAAATTGAGCGCTTGCTTATAAGGGCTATATCACCAACTCGCACTAGGTTCATGTGATGAATTACGGGCCTCCCTTTTCACAAAGAGGTCTGAGCCCCGCAGCAACGGGAATAAGGTTGATTCATGTCATACTTCACAACATCGCACAAGGTTGATGGTTGGCCTACTTATTACTTATTTAAAATGGATGCTTGACTGTTATCCAAAGTTTTTGATTAGATCAACCAAGATAAGATAAGATCATTGGTAAACGCTGAATGCAATCAGACCATCAAACCTGACATGCAAGGTATAAACGGACCCTTCACCAAGCCGTCAACCAAGCATTCTGTACATCAAAGTAAGTAACTACTATACTATAATTATATCTATACAAACATTATTGCTGGGCAACGACTTTTTTTTGGAGTGAAAAATCACGTTTTACGGTAAAACGCAATGTGCGTTACATTGCGTTTTACCGTCTCAAAACATTGTGCTGACGGATTCATTGAATAGTAAACGGGTCATGGAGGTATTTAAAGTAAAGTTATTAGTTTAAAATGTAGTATAAAAATTAACTTGTGAAAAATTTGGAACTTTCACCCCCAATATCTCCGTAACTAGAAGGTTCCCAGATATGGCCCAGTACAAAAATATCACGGGGAGCATAAGTGCCTTCAGCTTCGTTAAGGGTCCATTTACACCCTTTATTATTATGTTGATGGATGAAGAGGGAGAGGAAGGCCTAAGAAAAGATGGATGGATTGTGTGAGGAATGATATGAAAGAGAAAGGAGTACATGATGCAGTGATGACTGACAGGGGAGAGTGGAAGAATAAAACGTGTTGCGCCGACCCCAAGTAGAATGGGACAAGGGCAGGAAGATGATGATTAAACACAGTACACAAACGATCAAAAATACCATTTTTTCAATGCTTTGTCATTCAAAAACACAAACGTATAGTTATCGTGTACCAGAACAAACATACTCGTTGCAATAAAAGGCAGAGGGTGCCTCATAAAGCATGGGTTTATGTGACGTATCCATGAATCTAACGATTTGTGTGCTGTACGCTGAAATATTTACGATTCTAAAAAGTCAGGTACTGTGGTACCTTTTATTTGGATAACGTATAATCGCTGTATATTTCTGTCAGTTTATTTAAATCCGTGCATGGTTGGGTGAGTTGACGCCCGGTGATATTTGGACTAGGGATGAAAAAAAAAAAACTTTTTGCAATAAAAAACCGACTTCCAAAAAAAAACATTAAAAAAGTGGAAAATAACTTTATTTTCGGAAGTCGGTGGCAAAAAAGTCAATGAAACAAACAATAGTCACCGACTTCCGAAAGTAAAGTTATTTAGTTTTTATTTTACCCTTTTTAGTTATCGTATCACACACAAATCCTTGTCAAGTATCAATTTCGCAATTTCTTTTACTTGGATGATATTTTTTCCAGCTATTTTGATTTCAAAACCAAACTGCTGAACCGATTTTGATGAAATTTCTATGGGACCAATCGGGATGTAGATCCATTCAGATAAAAGAAGAATTTTTCAAATCGGTTCATAAATGACGGAGATATGAGGTAACAAACACAAAAAAAAAACATACAACCGAATTGAGAACCTCCTCCTTTTTTTGAAGTCGGTTAAAAATAACTCGTGACAGTCTCCGGTTCGACGCGTGTGACTTTATTTTCCGTTTTAAACCCTTCTAACCCCGCGTTCACGTATGCGTAAGGTATTCTTCATGTGCTGGCTACTGTTTTCGTTTATACTTTAAACCAGTGACTGCCTCATTGATCGAGTGATCGCAACCACGACTGCTGAGCATGTGGTCACGGAGTTCGATTCCCGGGTCGGGCCAAGTGTTATTGGATTTTTCCATCAGGAATTTCTCAGTAGCAGCCACGGAGTTGTGCCCGGTTGATGGCAATACGCTCGCCTCCTATTACATGGGATTTAAACATAACTGGGGAAGTGTTGGTGTACCATTAGGTACACCTCTGCCAAACCATTCGGGATTACAGGCTTGATGATATGTTATGTTAAACTAGTTTGTTACAAAACTTGAGCAAAATAGTTCACGAAACATGACTTACACAACCTCATAAAATGTAGTGCAACATGATTTTGGTTTTCAGCAAGTCTTCCACAATACTTGCTGAAAACAAGTAAGGTGGGTGGACCATGAAAGGCCATGCTCCTTCGAAGGCCAATTATTAAAATTTCGTAGTTATTGCCATGTGATGACAAATTCCTTCTATCTACTTAAACATCCATCGAACTAGAAATCACAGACGCGGCGGTGAATCGCTCGCGCCACTATTTTGGCAGTACGGTCCCTTGCTTCATTGATATCGGAAATCGGCGACGTTAAAATAAGTGGGTGTACCATAGAAGGCCACTCTAACAAATAAATAGTTATTATTCGTTTATTTACTGGATAAATGAAACTAACAAATATTTAAGTAATACTTTGTTTTATTACGTAATATATAAACCACTTCTTTTTATTGTAGATATCATGGCTATTTATTAACTTTTAGTGTTAAATGACTGATTTATTATAATGGCCTTCTAAGGAGCCTTGTTCCTAGCAAGGCCATTTTTAAGAGCTCAATGAAACTTAAGTTTAATCAATATTGATCAAATCTGAAATTTAAAAAAGTGGTTTATATTTTACGGAATAAAACAAAGTATTACTTAAATATTCGTTCGTTTCATTTATCCAGTATATGAACGAATAATAACTGTTTATTTATTAGAGTGGCCTTCCATGGTACACCCACCTTATCACAACTTGTATTTCTATGAATTTAAGGGCCAAGTCCAACAAAATTGACATGCATGTCGATATATTCGCGCAGGTCTACAATGTTTTTTTTTTACTAAATTCATTAATGAATTACAATAATTATTATTGACTATGTAGGGAGGAGCTCGTGGCTAAATAATAACAGCCGCTCGGATCAATCTTCAGGTTAAGCCGCGCTTGCCTAGGTTAGTCTGTGGATGGGTGACCACTCATTACATACCGAGTTTCCTCCGTGCCTTGGAAAGCATGTTAAGCCGTTGGTCGCGCGGCCGTCATTTATAGATCTTTGACAGTCGTTACAGTAGTCAGTGGCCCGAAAGTCTGACAACCAGTCTTACTAAGGGGTATCGTATTACCCAATAGTAACTGGGTTGTGGAGGTCAGATAGGCAATCGCTCCATGTAAAATACTGGTATTCGGCTGCATCCGGTTAGACTGGAAGCCGACCCCAACACAGTTGGGAAAAGGTTAGGCAGATAATGATATACCTACTCAAGGTAGGGCAGGATGGCAAAGGGGAGCAGGAGTTTATTTTCTAGTTTTGCACACGCCGACTTAAGCCACACAATTTCCTTTTTGTTTTCTTCGACTAACCGCTTTAGTTTCGGCAGGTACAGTTCTATACTAGCAAGGTTTATTTTTTACATTATAAGGTTGCTTCAATTCCTAACTGATTGAGTTTCGAAGTCTAGCTAAACAAGCGGCCATATACGACGTCAAGAGATAAGGACTCAATTGCCCCTGGAACTGGGAATCGATTCCGATCTGCCATCTATTTGATAGCCCCATGACCTTAAATTAAGCCCTTAATGAGTTTCCCAATGTCGAAACCCAGCTTAATCGGTTTCCCTTAACCCGGAAACGTTAGATTCATCTCATTCCGATCAAAATGTTCAGAATAATAACCAAAACTTTTGTTTACCTATTCCAGGGGATTAACTGCTAAGTTTCGTATTGATTTATTCATAGGTTTAATTAATTAATTATAGATGAGAACAACTAATCGCATATTAAATAGTATACAGATTTGAGTTTATACATATATTGAGAAGGAAAACCATTAGTTTATGTACACATTCGCATAATTTATATAAATTAAAATGACGACGTTTGTTAGTCTCACAAAAACTCGAGAACGGCTGAACCGATTTGCCTAATTTTGATTTTGAAATATGTTAGAAGTCCAAGGAAGGTTTAAAAGGTGAAAAAAACCCAGTAGGTAGGTTATAGGTAGGTAGGAGGTACATAGGTAGGTAGTAGGTAGAGGTGATAGGTAGGTAGGTGGGGAAAAGTGCATTGCAACGCATGCCTGCCGGGTACTGCTAGTAATAAATAAATATGAGTAGGAGTAGAACCATGTTGTAAAAGGAAATCTCAACGGCGTATTCTCAGAAAAAACATGTTTTATAACTGATGCTGCCTAGAAAATGGGTCTGTGATTATGTTTTTAAATGATTATTGAAAAATTCATTATTTGTTGCTGTTTTATTAGGAGAAAAATATCAGAAACAAAATGTAAGATAGGCCCTAAAATCTACAAATCTAATTTTCATCTATCTATCTATTTTTCTTGACGGCACGGTTGGCGCAGTGGCTGAGCGATTGACTGCTGCGCTGCGTGTCGCGGGTTCGATCCCCGCACGGAACAAATATTTGTATGGCCTACAGATAGTTGTTCCGGGTCTGGTTGTTTGTGTATGTGACTTTAAATGTTTGCAAACGCACCCACGATACAGGAGAAATTCCTAGTGAGGGGCAACGTTTTTTATAAAAAAAAACCCTAAACTGCGGAAAACAATTGTCACCGAAAGTACCTACAAGCATTATTTATATTAAGTACCCAATAGTGCCGATAAGCTCCGAAAGGCTTAAACCGGGACCTTTGTTATCTCAATAAATGTTACCGGTCTTTGTTCCTTATCTGTTTTATCTTCTAACAATTCATTCGATTTTGTAAAGCGTGCTATCGAATATCCTTTAGAATTAAAGATACTTTCTATTGTTACTACACGCCTGGTAGATTTGGCATTAAAATTCTTTAGGAACGGTACGTTTCTTGATATTTACTTTGATTAATTGGACTTTATTCTTCCACAATTTCAATAATTTGGCAATACATCCTCAATCGTCATCTCAATTCTTCTTTCTCTTTTTAACCGACTACTAAAAAAGAAGTAGGTTATGACGTATTCCACCAACATCTTTATTTTTATCAATTATGTACAAATACTCCTATTTAATTTTATTAACTTTGATTGAGTAGTGTATGAGGTAACTCTCTTTGATGGGTATTTTTAACCGACTTCAAAAAAAGGAGGAGGTTCTCAATTCGGTTGTATGTTTTTTTTTTGTGTTTGTTACCTCATATCTCCGTCATTTCTGAACCGATTTGAAAAATTCTTCTTTTATCTGAATGGATTTACTTCCCGATTGGTCCCATAGAAATTTCATCAAAATCGGTTCAGCAGTTTGGTTTTGAAATCAAAATAACTGGAAAAAATGTCATCCAAGTAAAAGAAATTACGAAATTGATACTTGACAAGGATTTGTGTGTGATACGATAACTAAAAGGGTAAAATAAAAACTTTTTTTGCAAAAAAAAAACCGACTTCCAAAAAAAACACTAAAAAAGTGGAAAATAACTTTACTTTCGGAAGTCGGTGGCAAAAAAGTCAATGAAACAAACAATAGTCACCGACTTCCGAAAGTAAAGTTATTTTCCACTTTTTTAGTGTTTTTTTTGGAAGTAGGTTTTTTTTTTTGCAAAAAAGTTTTTTTTGTTCTTGGTCTATGTTGATGACAATTATTGATGGTCCCTCAATAACTTCTAGTTACAATGTAAAATTAATTCGTGACAAGAATTTGTGGGGGATACTACAATAGTATTTTCTGACCATAATATATTCATAATATACGTGCTTCGACCTGACGAATCCTATAGACCGATATTTAAAAAGTTTGGCTTGTTACCGCTACCGTCTCTTTATACATATGTATATATGAAATACTAGCTTATGCCAGCGGCTTCGCCCGCGTGGTGTTCGATAATTGACCCACGGGATCGTCCTACCGGGATTAAAAGTAGCCTATGTGTTAATCCAAACTATAATCTATCACTGTGCCAAATTTCATCTAGATCCGTTCAGACGTTCTGGCGTGATTCAGTAACAAACATCCATCCATACAAACTTTCGCATTTAGAATATTAGTATAGATATAGATGTATGTTTGTGAGAAAGCATAAGGATTTGTTTAGTAATGCTGATGATTTATATCCTCGTAACCGACGACGACGTGGGGGTCCCCACAGGCTCGTTCTGAATATCCTTCCAAAATTGGCTAAATATAGTAAAAGTTGTGTTTTTATGTGTGTACTTTTATGTAATAAGATACCAAGTCATCTCAAGACATTAAACATGAGATTATTTAAAAATAAATTGCATGAATGGTTGTGTAGTCATAGTTTTTATACAATAAATGTTATAAATAAATTATCGCTTATTACTTTTAAGCAAAAACGTGAATGCTCTTGTTTTTTTTGGATGTTACCATTTTTTCATACCATGTTTTTAAACAAAGAAATATTATTCTATTCTAATAATTTAGATATTCCCGGAACTTCATAATGATAAAAATTAAACACAGCAACAAATAACTTTTATCAATGCCTGGAACAACTTCTCATGTGTTGTTCCCAACAATTTGACAAGGAAGTTTCCTCGACTCCGTAACTTCTTAACTTGGAAAGTACGCAGTCTTCGAACTCGTTTTATTTCGTACCTTTCGTGATCATATTAACTGAAAGAAGAAACTCCCTCATTAATCACGAGGAAAAGTCTTGAAGGGAAGAACTATTGTGGAATGTAATTTTCTGTTTTACGTGTTTTGGGAAGTTGGTTTAATTTGGACTTGTGTCAGTTGAAATAAAGAAGTGAATGAATGAGCTCTTGTAAGGGCATGTAACAGTGAATTTATGAGACTTCTGAATAGAACACGTCCTATGAAGAAGATACGTGGGTAGTAACGAGTTGATGAAAACTCTTGTAAAACTATGGCACCAATTTCCGTCTACACAAAAAAACTTTATCATCATCTACCTACAGCCTATTCAAATACTTTGGAATACCAGTATTTTACATGGAGCGACTGATATCTGGACCTCCATTCTAATAATGGTCTGCAATATACGTTTTACTATCTCCACATGTAATTAATTTGATACCATTTAACAAACATTACAGCTAAAACTGTGTTAATGGAATAATTTAATCAAACCGTAGATCTTCTGAATCTGTTCATTACATAGAGACCATCTGTACCACAATGAAGGTGGGGTTCGACTGCAAACGATTAATTTGTAAGCGAATATATTATTCGGGAAAACTCTTTGTATATTTTTTCTTTGTACATTCTCCTGCCCTTAACCCAATTTATTTGGGGTCGGCACAGCGTGTCTTCTTGCTCCATACTTGTTTATTACTCGTCATCTCAGCAGTCACCTCCTTTCTAGCCATATCATTCTTCACGCAGTCCATCCATCGTTTCTTTGGTCTTCCTCTACTCTTATAGCATTCCTCCGCATAACATGTCCATACCACGATAATCGATTACCGCACAACTTTTCAGTCTCCGGTGCCACTTTCAGACTTCCTCTTATGAACTCATTCCTTATTTAACAAAAAATGTCGCTGATGTTAAGCCAAGCCTTTTTTATAACTTTGTTGGGGTCAGCTCCCAGTCTATACGAAAATATAGATATCTGATATACTGGGTAATACTTCTAATACCCCTTGGACTGGTTGCTAGACTTTCGGGTTTCTGAATAACCGTAACGACTGTGAAAGAGCTACAAATGATCAACGGCGTAACGTGCGTATCCTAATGTAGGGAAATCTGATAAAATAATACAGCTGATAAAAGAGACAATCGGTACCTGTATGACTTCTAACCCTGAAAATGTACGACCAAACTGAACCAAAAATATTCCTCTCTCTCCAGTTGTGCTAAAATATACGCCATCCGTTTCAAAAAGAAATACTGACACAGGGTTACAGCTGTTAGTTGTACGCTACCACTCAAAGCGTATGTGACATTCAACAGATAGGCCACGTCCAAAAAGTCTTAAAAATGGCGCGCCTTTTTCCGCTGCAAGTTAGGGTTGCTGCACACATATTTGGTTCGGCACATGGCAGAATTTGCTGAACAACAGAGCCGACCCGGAACAATTACTACAAAAGTTTTCGACTTGCCAATCGGCAAACGTCGTTCGCCATCTACCATCGTTAACTCATGTTTGTGCTGGCACGGCACTATTCATGTTAAACAGAATACCTTTTTCCGAACGTACAAATATCTACAATAAATATTTTATTCTGCCGCCGAAAGAATCCGAATCGAATAAGTAGCACCCCTTAAAAATGGCACTCGTTTTCCGCTGCAAGTGAAGCTCCGCCCAAACGATTGTGACAGATGTCCCAAGATGTCTTCCACCCTGACATTTCCGCGACCCATCACACCTCCCGTTCGACGTGTTTCCAATAAGGAACTTGCACAGATCTGATAGCGTATCTATAACTTTGGATAGAAATGGGAGCAATTGGATTTTATCAAAATTGAAGACGTCTTGACAGGGGTCGAATCAAATCTATTGTCTTGTTAGGTATAATTTGTTTTGATCATTTGAAGATTGGTACATAAAAAGTAGCTGCTAAGAAGGTAGGTACATGAGGTGAGCCGATGTTAAATTTTTCGTTCTTATTGGATTCTAGCTTCTAACCGCGACTTCACCCGAATGCAAAATACATTCTATAGCTCTTGGCAATAGTGTTACTTTACACCAGTGAAGGATTTTTTAAAATTGGATGACTAGTTTCAGAGATTACCTCCTAAATCTAAACTTACAAGCTTACCTCTTATTATTTGAAGAAGATTAAGGCAATATTGATGAAGTGTTAACAAGTGAATATCTAATTTGTGAATTACAAAAACTAACATTAAAGTAGTCAATCCAACACATTAACTTCCTATACTAAACAAATTATGTCCTGCAATAATCGTTTATTACTTCTTGTATTATTGTAATATTTACTTTTTTCACAAAAATCCTTTCAAGGAACAAACCGCTAAGCAGCTTTGCAGCTTCCATAGTATTTCCATATATTTTCTAAGAAACATTTCTTAACAACACAATCAGATATTGAAAGAAAATGTGATCGGGGAAAAAGTCATAAATAAGCGTCTTTCACTTACACAATGATCTATTGAGTATTGCGTAGAATGTTAAATTTCCCATAATTTCCATTGGGAATTCGACCGTACGTACCTTTTCTGTTTGTGTTCATCCGATAACGTTGTTTCTACCTATTTAATGTTTTTTTTGAACAAGCCTAACATTTTCACAATTATGTAGCTGTCGGTCGCCAGTCTGACTGGATGCAACTGAACATCAGTATTTCTTAACTGAATTCCACAGCCCATTTCTGAATATCACGATACTATTAGGCAAGACTGCTTTATTAGGCTTTCAGGTTGCTGACCACCCGTAACGACTATCAAATTTCTACAGCCAGGACAGCACGGTAAGGCTGCCTGTCTATTGGAGCGGAAAAGAGAGGAGAGGGAGCGGAGCTGTATGAATTTTGACAAAAAGTATTGCAAAAAATCTAAACTCCGTCCCACTCCGCTTATTTTATGCAATTCTTTTCCGATGCAATTCTTCTTCGGTTCAGTGAACAGGCAGCCTTACCGTGCTTTCCAAGGTATGGAGGGGACTCGGTATTAATGGATAGTCACCGTCTACGGCCTCCTGTAATGTTTTTAGAATACTTCACTAATCCATGTTTTGATGAATGAAAAAAAGTGGCAACACTGCCCGAGTGACATGTAAAATTTTTGTTCCGTATTTTAAAATTAAATTAAATTATTAAATAAGTTATATTAAGGTGTAATTGTTTGAGCAAACGTAATATAAATGCGTAAATGCTCAGGAAAATTGTTTTCCTGGTGATTAATTAAGTTTTAGCCTATACAACGTTACCGGTAACCAAAAATCAACAGATGACGTTCTAACTGTGGATTTATACGGAAAATTCAGGGGAAGTATTGTTTACTTTTATTTAATAATAGCACACAATCGTCACTTTATATCAATCACACATCTATGCCATTTTTTAGTATATATTTTTGCTGATTTATTACCCTGTACTGGTTCTTAATCGCTTTGTTGACAACCGGTCGTAAAAAACAAAACTGACAGTAATTCCATAACTCTGTTGTTTATTATATCGTTTCAATATAAATTCAGTAATCTAACGTGTATGGTAATTACTGTGCATTATTGTCTTAAAGTAATATCTTAATAATAAGTTTAATTTTTTTTTTCCTATGCAATCTACCCTCTTAAGAAAAAGTAATACCTTATTACAAATTTACAATAGAATCAGTTTAATTTAATATTCTGTTGATGCATTGAATATAATTATAGTTAACTTTTAAAGCTAATATAGCAGCCTACCTCATTTCATTTCATAACTGAACATTTTTCCCTCGGTTTTTTTTTTTCCCCCTTTTACCACTAAATTTTCTTAATTTGTCAATTCTATTAGTTCTCACCGTTTCTTTACTTCTTATTTTCAGTAACCTTTCCTGAAACCATGCCTGTGATGACCCGTAAGGCTACTGCTCAGGATATGGAGCTAAAATTGAGAACGGCCCTCCAAGAACTTAAAGAATCAAACCTCCAAGTCCAACAACTGTTACAGGAGAGAGATGAGAGTGAGGTGGAAGTCCATTCAGTTAATGGCAAAAACTCAAGCTTAAAACGAGAGCTAGTGGTCCTACATCAGCAATATTTGGACGTTGTTGATGAACGGGATCAACTGAAGGTGGTCACGGATGGTTTCAATAATTGTAGTAACTTGTACGAGGAGGCTTTAAATAAAATTAGGGACCTAGAAGATGAATTAATTCATGCCAATAATTGTATATCAAAGTTACAGAAAGAAAAACAACATACTCAGGTTAAAGAAACTAACATCTTATATAATGAATTATTAAATAGTAATTGTAACCCCCCTTCCTTAATAACCATTGATCTGACTGAAGATTCCTTATTAAAACAGAATTATACAGTTAGCAACAAGAAAATTAAAAAATATGCTAAACTGAATAGAATAATTAAAAAATGTTATCAATTTAGGAAACAACATAAGCAATTTTCCAAAAATATTTCACTGAGGAAAGAGCGTGTTGATTTAGTTAATAAGTTAAATAATTACCAAATAAAATTAGAAGACAGTATAAAAATTTATGACATTGATACTCGGCATTTGCAGGCTGAAATACAGGTACTTCAGGACTCACTTAGTTCCCTTTCCAGTAGGTATGTGAGTTCTCAGAACCAAATTAGGGAACATATTCTTGCAGCAAATGAGTTGGTAATGTGTCAATGTAGTTGTCAGTCAGTTACCAACCAAGATACTGTCCAGCCTGAGGTAATGGAGGACCCGTCCCAGGCTGAGAATTTATCTCAGGACTGTGTACTCAATCAAGATTATTTACAAGTGGTACAGCCTGAGATATATGATAGTCATAATCAGTGATCGGAGTAGGTAGATTGAATTGGGGTCATTGATCCGAAACATACATATTAATATGGATATTCCTCCGGAATTGGTTGATTATTAAAAAAAAAACGGAACTTAGGTAGGAATTGTATTAAAATGAGCTATATTATATTCTTCATATTTTTTTTTAACGGCACACAGTTACGATTTGTCACAACCCAACGACCAATCAGAACAGAGGACCATGGGTGGTGCACTAACCGGTTATCAAAACAATGCGTACGCCCGCCGACGACATGCCAGGTAGCTCACTCGTTTACTTTGGTTCGTAGAGTGCGCTTCTTTGTTTGTTACTGTGTTGTGAAAACGTTACTGGAATCTGGCTTGTTTACATACTGACTTCTGGAATCTGCTCAAAACCACGATTTGGCTCGAATATACGGACTTCGATTTTTCACTATTTATTCAACAGATAAATAATAAATTAATTTAGTTTTGATGCCTTCCTTTAAATTTTGAATTGAGTAGTAATAATATCACTACCAACATTAACAATATTTAATTGAATCCGGAAATACCGGAATTACTTTCCAGAAAAATGGCTTATCCATGTTATTCTTTCTGTGTGCATTTATGATACAAGTACCAAAAATCAATCTACCTACTCCGATCACTGGTCATAATTGTTCTTGTTCAGTAATGTTCTCAGATAGTATAGGAAGAGGTGTAGGTAAATTAGTTAGTAATAACCTGAGTTTTCCCAATCAAAATCATTGTATGCCAGGGGCAACATACAAACAGATAATGGCATCAGTAACTAGAAATGTTTATAATATTAATACAGACATCACTATATTTATTGGAAATAGTTCAAAAATTAAAAAAGAAGACATCACAGACAGTGTAACTGAATTGTTAAAGTTGAATTGTCGTAAAATAATATTGTGTGCTTTCCCATACTTAGAAAAATTGTCAGGCAAGAAAAACAATTATATTCACATGCTGAATGAGCATGTTCACTTCTTAGTAGGTCACTATAGTGACAAACTTATATATCTTGATATCAACAGTTTTGTTGGTAATCTTAAGTCGACACGGGGTAATGTGTATCTACCTATTAGTTGTAGACACAAAATAGCTCGGCTATTAGTTTTTAATATTCACTCAGACATAAATAGTATGTCTATGTTTAGTTCTATTATTAACACTGCGACTATTAGTAAGAATACTAATATTCATTTTTACAATTATTTTACGAATGAGGATCCATGTGTAACTACAGAGGATTCTCAAGTAGGGTCCACTAGTACTAAGGTTTCATTGTCTTGTAATGGCATAGGAGTCTTGGGGCTCACTCCGGATGCTCATTTAAACTAGTTAGTAAGACAACAGAAGATACCAGTAACAGTAATGTTACTTTAACCAACAACACAAAGGTACCTTCTTGCTCCCAAAAAGTTAGATGTAAAAAAGGGGCTAAGCAGAATTCCATGCAATTATTTCACCAGAATATTCAAGGCTTCGCTTCAAAGCAATTAGAAATTGAATTGTTTTTAGAAAAAACAAAGTTTGAAATAGTTTGTTTCACTGAACATTGGTTAAAAGACTTTGAAATGCTCATTAATTACGAAAATTACAGTGTGGGCAGTTGCTTTAACCGGAAATCTAAGATGCGTGGGGGTTCATTAATCTTAGTTAAAAATTGTATTAAATTTAAGTCTCGTAATGATATTGTTGATCTATCGGTTGAGCATAATATTGAACTGTCTTGTGTTGAGCTAGATAAGCATGTAATAGTGTGCGTTTACAGACCCCCAAATTATCAGAACTACTCTTTATTTGAGTCAGTAATGGAGGATGCTTTAGCAAAACTTGCTACTAGTAATAAATCACTTGTTATCTGTGGTGACTTTAATGTTAATATTTTAGAGAAAAATTCAAATAGCAGTAGATTATTACATCTTTTTAAATCATTCAATTTGTTAAACGTGTTCTCGGAACCAACCCGAATTACTAAAAATACTGCTACATGTATTGATAATGTTTTTTGTTGTTGCGACTACTTAGATAAATCCATTGTAAATTACCTTCCTTCTGATCACAGTGGTCAAACCGTTGTTTTCGAGTCCTACACACCATTACAAAAAATCCAGATAAAGTCTAGACAAATAACACCCAGTAATTTGAATAATTTTAATAATAACTTAATTAGTAATTTAGGCATTCCGGGATATATTATTGAAAATGTAAATAAATTTTATGAGGAATTCTTTTCGGTAGTTTACACGGAGTTTAATAATACAATAAAAATGAAAACTAAATCTATTTACCCAAAGTTTTTGTTCAGTGACTGGGCAACTAAGGGTATTAGGAGAAGTAGGGAGCGATTGTTTGAGCTGTACGGCCTCAAGCCTTACATTAATTCAGAAACTTTTAATAAATATGTTGCAACATACTCAAAAATTTTTAAAAACACTTGCAAGGTTGCTAAAGCCTTATTCATTAGCAACAAGATTAAATCCGCAGATAATAAAATAAAGACGGTTTGGAAAATTATCAATAGTGAAACTAATAGAAATAAAAAATCCAATGGTGATATCACATTAGAAACCTCACGTGGTGTTCTAAGCTCTAAAAATGAAGTTGCTCAAGAATTTGTAGATTTCTTTACCAGTATCCCACTTAAAACTACCGAAACCTTAAATTCCTCACCCTTGCTTTCTATTGATTTATTAAGAGCAAATGTTTCAGCCTGTCCGGTTGAGTTTCAATTTAAACATATAAACCCCATAGCTGTCATTAAAGCCTTTAAGGAAATCAAAATCAAATTAACAGAAGATCTATGGGGAATGTCTATTAAAGTTTGCCAAGCTATTATTGAGACTATAGCACCGTACTTGGCTTTAATATTTAATTTGTGTGTGGACCAAGGCGTCTTCCCGGACCTTATGAAATACAGCAAGGTAATACCACTTTTCAAATCCGGGGACAGTAAAGACACCAATAACTATAGACCCGTATCCGTATTGCCAGTTTTTAGCAAGGTGTTTGAGAAGGTAATGCTTAATCAGATGCTTAACCACTTTAACAACAATAAGATCTTACATGAAAAACAATATGGTTTCACCAAAGGACGTTGTACGACTGACGCCGGTGTCACCTTATTAAAACTCATATTCACTGCGTGGGAGGAGGCACAGGATGCCATAGGAATCTTCTGTGATCTCTCGAAAGCATTTGATTGCGTGAGCCACGAAACCCTACTCCTTAAACTTGAGCATTACGGTTTGGGAAAACTTGCGCTCAGTTTAGTGAAGTCGTATTTAAACGATAGACATCAGCAAGTACAAATAAATGGTGTCAATTCAATGGGTTTAAAAGTAAGGATGGGTGTACCACAAGGCTCGATATTAGGTCCTTTCCTCTTTTTAGTCTATATTAATGATCTACCCCATTTATTTAAAAACCAACCACAAATGGTGTTGTTTGCTGACGATACTTCTTTAATATTTAAGATCAACAGACGTGCCTCAAATCTTGACGACGTAAATAGCGCCCTACTGCAGGTCCATAATTGGTTTACCGCGAATAATTTAGTATTAAATGGGAAAAAAACCAAGTGCATAAAATTTACTCTACCAAATGTCAAAAGTAGTGATTGTGACATAGTATTGGATCAAGAGAAACTAAAATTCGTCGATGAAACTGTTTTCTTGGGGATCACGCTCGACTCAAGGCTACAATGGGGTCCTCATTTAACATCTCTTGCAGGACGGCTGAGTTCAGCAGCATATGCTGTTAGAAAAATCCGTCAATTTACTGATGTAGATACCGCGAGGCTAGTCTATTTTAGTTATTTTCATAGTATTATGTCATACGGTATTTTACTATGGGGACGGGCTGCAGACATCGAGTCTATATTTATTCTGCAGAAAAGAGCCATCAGAGCCATATATAATCTACGTAGGCGCGATTCTCTAAGAGAACTGTTTAAGGAAATTAACATTATGACAGTACCTTGCCAATACATCTATGAAAACATAATGTACGTTAGAAAAAATCTGCATTTATTTAGTAAAAGAGGCGACAGACACCACTATAATACTAGAACCAGGGACCAACTAGTTCAGCCAGGTTTCAGGCTAGCTAAAGTAGACTCATCTTTCATGGGGTACTGTTTAAAATGTTACAATAAAATACCTCCCCGCATTCTACAACTGAATGAGACGAAGTTTAAATCTTGTATAAAACGCACACTATGTAGGCAAGCATACTATAAGTTGGGAGATTACATTGATGATAAAAATGCTTGGCTCAATGCTGGTCCTGCTCCACAACCATAGGGGCAAACTAATTGATTACTTTGTGAAGTTATTGTGGAAGCTGCAGAAGATTGTAAACATATCTTTGCATTGTATAGATTCAGTCTCTTAGTATTATATAATTGCATAGCACATGTGTGAGTTCTATGTACGATAAAGCTACCATTTACATCTTTTACTGACTCGAATTTGCCCTGGCGGTTGAGAGAATGTCATGCTCACTCAAATGTCTCGCTGATGGTGGCGCGTGTGTCGGGTCGTTTAGTTCCCTCCAAAATGGTTGAGTTGAATGATGGCTGATCCATGCGTCATGTTCGTGAACGGGCGCTGTCAGTTGTGACTGGTCATCTCGCAGCTGCCATGGATTATTGTATTTTTGAATTGTTAATTTTATCTTTTTATTCTGGACGCTCTTACTCGCACGTCTTTCTACATCGTTCTCACATATATGTTTAATCTCGACATGAATGATGTAACCGAGACTGTGTAACAACATAATGATTTAAAAGAGTGTCCATGGAGTTTCTTGCCCATTCTTCTCCATAGAGATCTACGCTTTCGAATGGGCAACTACAGTACTTTCACAAGTTACTATGCCCTGTGACTGGGACTGTAGCTTAGTTTATTTTTTGTGTTTTGACATTCAAAAGTGCCTGTAATGGTTTAATTGTAATAAATGCTTTGAGTTGAGTTGAGTTGAGTTGATGCAAATAGTGTTCGATTTTATTAAATGGTTTTTTTTTTATAAAGGGGGAAATGCCAGGGCAGCCGCTTTTTTGCAATTTGCAGGACAGTGTTAGGTTGTATGTAAGTCACACAATATTTCTTGGTTAGTTTTAAATTTTATTTTATATTTGCTTTTTTATAATTATTTTGTATTGTGTAGGTACTTGTGGCGTGTGCCAATAAACGTTTTTTCTTTCTTTCTTTCTTTTAAAACAAAATATATAATATATAATATGTGTTACAGAATTATGATAATTAAAATCATCAATACAACCCTCAAAGTTCATTTAATCCCAATCAATGACTTTATCATGGAAAATTCATTCATTAAGGTAAAATGAATTTAAAGTGTTGTATTGATGATTTTAATGATTATAACTCGGTAAACCCATATTTTTTACGATCGCGAATCAAATTTTAATCAACATACAACCCTAAACTGACCTGAAAATTCCAAAAAAAACCCAAGAAAATTTGAATTTCGCCGCCTACCCTAAGCTGTTGCAACTCAATGCTTTCACATTGAGCCGGAAGCTTAAAACATCGGTTTTCATTGTGTGTTGAAAAATCAAATACTATTTTTGTATTCGAAACTAAATTTCAGATTGTTGGAAAATAATTTATTTGACGTTAAAGTATTACGCATGAATATTGAATAAGAGCGGTTTTGTACTCTCTCTGTGTAATAGTATTTAATGATAAATATTGTTTACCGGTTAAACTCGTTTACTGGACGCATTAACGGTTTTAGTCCGAGTATTACCAACCGAGGTATTAACCGATTATTATTGGCACTTAGTTAGGTAATCTGTTTGCAATACTGTTTGTTATTAATTGGCGTCAAACTAGAGTGAGATAATGTTGGTTATCCTTCGCTATTTTTTGGAAATATTACGTTCAAAGGTGATTGTCATAAGCTGTTTATTATTATAATTTTATTAATACGAATTTCACCAATGAATATGAAAGTGATCAGCACATCCAAATTGCTTTCAAGAACTCGCAGTCACAATATTCCACAAAATGATGACATCGACAGCGCTTGAATGCAGTTTAGTGGTTGATCGCGTTTAATTTTACTGCTAAAATAAAATAATTTAGATTCAAGTAGCTTCACCAACCATCTTAACTAAACCCTCTTTAGATCCGAGCAGTACATCATTAAGTGGGTGTTATAAACCCAAAATTTGGAGCAGTACTCCTTAGTTCATAATCCTGTTTAGGGATTATAATGCCTTTTGCAAAGGTCCTTATCCAGGGTCGCACATTCGTCCTTATGGACCAGTCTTTAGTTTTAAGAGCTGGAATTTGCAAATGTTAAACTTAACATACTAATGTTTATAATGTCACAAGGGACCTATCTAAGTTACCTAAAATAATATTATACAGGGTGGAACCTCCACCGATGCTAAAATGGTAACCACGTGTTCAGCACATCATTCTGAATCCCCCCCAAATAGAAAACTTATGCCGGTTATTAAAAAAAAACAGCTGTTTTCTACAAAACTGCAATACCTACGTGTACGGTGCACGTACATGGGTTTTAAAATATATTTATTACAATAAGTTAGCCAGTAGGCTCGCGTATTTGCACTTTGGACGCGACCTACATTTGGCAGTGCATTGACACTGACATATTGCATTGTTCTATGCATTTTATGTATATTACATTTTAGTGTTCAATTAGACGTGGTTTGAGTCGGACAACTTGCATTTTTATTTAGATTCATCCCGTTGAGCATTCACTGACATTTTCTGCATTTAAGTTTAAATTTGACATTTTGCATTGACATCACTTATGTTAGGGAAGCACCCTACATAGTTTTTTGGTCCTTCGAGCCGGAACTCCTCACAATGTCGTTCCTCTGACGTCATGGAATTGCATGCATCTCCCTTGATGTCTTCCACTTCCCAGTATTTTGACAAGTCGTTAACTTCGTTAACTACGACGTTGCAATTAAATGTTTTGGTGACATTGCCTGACAATATCCACCCCAACCGTGTTTGTTGCGCCATGGGTTCATTAACCTCCCCTTTGACTAAGCCATTCATGAGTATTTCGGAAAATACGTGCGCATCCAGAAGTATGTCAATGGGCCTAGATAAGTTGTAATCTGGGTCGGCTAGTGTGATGTCTGTCACATGAGCCCAAGGTTTCTTTGCAAATGTAACGTTAGGCAGACTGTTTACTACCCGTGTCATGATTAACGCTTCCGTTGTAAACTGGAAGTCGTTATATAAGGATTTGCAGGATAGATGGACCTTTCCTTTACTCCTGTTGGATAAAGTACCGATGCCGCTTATGTTTGCACTCAGCTGTTGACGCTTTATGCCCAATCTTTGAGCTGCATTCTCCGCTATCAACGTAATTTGTGAGCCTACCGCGACTCGAATTATGTGGAGCGCTACTACTTTCACGGCTCCTGAAAAAGGTCCTGACAGCCTTTAAATGGGACAATGTGCACAAAAATACATACGCCTGGACGGACTCTATGATTGTATTAGGCTGGCTGCATGGGGACGTCACAATATGGAAGTCGTTCGTCAGCAACAGAGTACAGCAAGTGCATGACGTAATTCCAAAACAGCACTGGAGTTATGTCAAGTCTGAAGAGAATGCTGCAGATTGTGCATCACGCGGAATCAGTTGTTCCCAACTATTGCAACATTCTTTGTGGTGGCAAGGTCCCTACTGGATGAAAAATTACAGTGAAGATACCTTTGACAAAATTACAATTACACCGACAACTTGCGAATCAAAACAAAAACAAATGCAAACGTATGTTGTGAAATGTGAACCGTCTTCAATAGTAATTGAGTTATTAGACAGACACAGCGACTTGACTCGCATTACAAGGGTCATTGCTTGGATGAAACGTTTCATAAACAGCTGTTCGAACACCGACACTCATCATCCTACTACTTATTTGACATCTACAGAACTACAAAGCGCTGAAAACCTAATAATGAAACATATTCAATTGCATGCCTTCAATGACGAGATTATGAGATTGAAGGAAAACAAAGGTTTAAGCACGAAAAGTAACCTTTTGAGTTTAAATCCATTCCTTGACAAACATGACATTCTGCGAGTAGGTGGAAGGTTACGTAACTCAAACTTACCCGTAGACACTAAACATCCAATTCTACTACCACATGACAATAAACTGACAGAATTATTAATTTGGCAAGCTCACAGAAGAACATTACACGGAGGTCCTAAGTTAACCCTGACACATCTACGACAAAGAGTTTGGATCGTAGGAGGACATCGCGCCGTCAAAAAGGTCTTACACAAATGCGTAACATGTCGCCGATTTAATGCTAAACAAACAAATCAGATTATGGCTGACCTACCAGAGCCGAGAGTGACAGTATCTCGCCCGTTTACACATACAGGTGTCGATTTTACTGGACACATTGAAATCAAGGCAAGCAAAGGCCGAGGCGTCAGAACATTGCTGGCATACGTTGCAGTATTTGTTTGTCTAGCAACAAAAGCCATTCATCTAGAACTGGTATCAGAACTATCCAGTACAGCATTCCTATCGGCTTTCAAGCGCTTCTGCGCACGTCGAGGTACGCCACGTGACATGTACAGCGATAACGGCACGAATTTTGTGGGTGCAAATCGGATCCTACTGCAACAATACAAATGCATTGTAGAAAACATTGACAACTTCTTCTTGGGCAAAATATCAGAGATGGGAGTTCAATGGCACTTCAATGCCCCGGTCTGGCCAAGTGCAGGCGGACTGTGGGAAGCTGCTGTGAAGAGCATGAAATATCATCTCAAACGGGTCATTGGAGACCAACGTCTGACATACGAAGAATTTACCACTCTGCTATGTCAAATAGAAGCTTGCTTGAACTCACGACCGCTATGCACCGTTTCAGAGAACGCCGAAGACATAAACTGTTTAACTCTCCAGGACATTTCTTAACCGGCACATCACTCATGACAATTCCAGAACCCGACATGGACAATACTTACCATTCAAACACGAGATGGCAAATTGTACAACAACTTAGCAAGGATTTCTGGAAGAAGTGGTCGCAAGAGTATCTCCAACAAATACAAGCAAGACTAAAGTGGAAACGACAGAATACTGACATAAAGAAAAATGACATTGTATGCATTAAAGATGAAAGGCTACCTGCAGGAAAATGGGCACTGGGTCGTGTAGCGGATTTACACCCTGGAAAGGACGGCCACACTAGAGTTGTGACATTACAAACTGCAAAAGGCGAAACTAAACGACCTATTACAAAGCTGGTACCACTAGTGGAGGCTGAGGAACAAAACAACCCTGACACTGACAAACTATGCAAAAACAGGCGAAACCGAGCTAAAAGGCTTGTCTGGAACAGCTTGGTATGTTATATGCTGATGCTAGTTATGACATTGATAACACCTACTGTCCAGCAAGATATGAAACTTACTCAACTGACAAAAAATCAAACACTTTACTTTGACAAGATTGCAGATCTACAAGAAATTAGAGATGAATGGAAACTGGTATTCTATTACAATATGACAAATTATTGGCGCAATGTGGACACTCTGCAAGTATTCGTATCTCATATAAAGCAAGCTCGTTGCGAAGAATGGTTGATGCAATTTCATGTTTTGATTAACCAACTTGAACAAAGCACGAGTGAACTAAATTATTACAACGAATTACTGAAGTCCCAGAGGATAATTCAACACAGGTTCAAAAGAGGATTGATCGACGGAGTAGGATATGTTGCAAATTCGTTATTTGGAGTGTTAGATCAACATTTTGCAGAACAATACGAACAGGATATCGACACAATCCAACATAATGAAAATCACCTATTCCAACTGCTTAAAAACCAGACAAGTGTTCTGGAAACCGAGAACAACATTGTACAGCGTAACGAAGCAACAATGGTGAAGCAGTTCACTTTAATCAACGATCACCTCGCGTCCCTAGAAAACAAGACGCTCAAAGATAAACTTGAGAGTTCAAATGCATTCTACATCATTACATCGGCCATAGCTGCAGAAAGAATGGCCCAAAACTTAAAAGATATTCAAGAATCACTCATCAACACCCTGACAAATATGTACCAAGGACATTTGGACGTACATCTATTATCACCAACCCAAATGCAAAGCGAACTGGATAAAGTAGCTCGACTACTACCTCGCGATTCTATACTACCTGAAGTTCGCAATGACATAAGAGACATCTACAGGCTGTTCAGAATACATGCGCGCATAACACAGCACTACCTGTTGATGGAAATAAAAGTACCGATCTTGAGTGATGCCCTATACGAACTTAACAGACTTATCAGCATTCCTCAACGTATTGACATAAATCGGGTAATGTACGTTATTCCCAACTCTGCATTAATAGCATTTAACGCCAACCAATACTCATTTATACCCCTAGAACAATATGACATTGATAAATGCCAAAAATTACAAGACCAATCTCTACTGTGCAAACTAAATCACCCTATATACAACACCGGTGATCGTCACAAATCTATTTGTGATATACAGCTGATTCGAGACAACGAAGAACACAGCGTTTATTGCCATACCGAAATAAAAATATGCACCAACAAATGGGTCTAATTACATAAACAAAACACCTGGTTCTATTATTGTTGTGATACGTGCGAAGTACAATTAGTGTGCGGCACTCAAATGACATCGGAGACGTTACGTCACTCGGGTCTGATAACGCTGAAACAAGGATGCAACTTGCAAGGCGACTCATTCACATTGCACGCATATATGGAACATACAAGTGACATTTTAGTCAATGAACCATATGCGATGATCGTGCCCACGATCTCTCCAATCAACAACATAATCAATACGTCGATTCGTAACTCATCGTTGCATATTGAAACGCACGAAGAGACGTTCAAGAAGATTGACACGCTACTACGTTCAATAAAAGAACAGTCTAAGCTAGACACCTTATCCTCTCACGACGTTCATCACTACATTGCAATCTATGTGGTTGTTGCGATTAGCATTGCACTGTTTGTAACATCGGTGTACTTTTGGCGAAAGATGGCCACCCAAAGACACGGGGAGGGTCCGCAAGACGCGAGAAGCAGAAGCAGACGAGAAGAAGATCATGACATCGAGGACAGGAACAGCAAGATCGACAAACGGGACTCAAAAGTGAATAAAGTGTCGTATGCTAACCCTACCTCAAGTGAAGTGAAATTTGACACTGAAAAACATAGTGAAGAGTGCTAATTTATTATTATGGTGACATTCTCTCTATAGACTTTAGTTCTTTTGTTTAGATATTTCTTCATAGTAGTTGTTGATCATATTTACATTATAGTCCTGCATTTTTACATTTTTTACATTATTTTTATATTCTTATTTTACATATTTTGGGATTGTTTTATTAAGTTAATCTCTTTCTGTGTTGTGGCAATATGTACGGTGCACGTACATGGGTTTTAAAATATATTTATTACAATAAGTTAGCCAGTAGGCTCGCGTATTTGCACTTTGGACGCGACCTACATTTGGCAGTGCATTGACACTGACATATTGCATTGTTCTATGCATTTTATGTATATTACATTTTAGTGTTCAATTAGACGTGGTTTGAGTCGGACAACTTGTATTTTTATTTAGATTCATCCCGTTGAGCATTCACTGACATTTTCTGCATTTAAGTTTAAATTTGACATTTTGCATTGACATCACTTATGTTAGGGAAGCACCCTACACTACGGGTTAGTCCCTGAGTACCCCGATCCCTGTGGCACCCGTACCGGAGGACCCCGAATTCGATAAATATGATTACATTTCTTTCTTTTGTTTTTTCTATTGTTTTCAACTTGTACGGTCGACATAAAAAGTGCTTAAATGTATGTGACAGTCAAAAAGGATGGAACGGCTGAATAATAAAAAAAATACCGATGAAAAATTTCTATGATCGTTTTAGCCTCGATGTCCCGGTCACCCTGAGTGTTTCGTTAAGGACAAAACCCTAGGCGAGGAACAAACAATTGTTACTTTATTGTAATAAATGACTGCTGCGGGCTTAACCTATAATTTCAAAGGACTACATTGACTTGGCCACTATAAGTTAAACACAATACCTATCGGATTAGATTTGCGTGGACAAGCAAGCGCTAGGCATTCAAGTTACCAATACTACGTTATCAATTTCTATGAGATTGAGTAGCATATCTGGGATGCAAACATCCGATGATGTAATGCAAGTCAGGAATGTGTAAGTAGAATGCATCCTATTAGTGCTGGATTCATAGACATTGATAGTGAGATTCATACTGGAGTGTAAATGTGGTGTTGCCCCACAAACGATGGAACTAGTTGCAGGGAATGTCTAGTCTAGCCCTTCTTACATCGTTATCGGTTTTTAACCGACTTCAAAAAAAGAGGTGTGTGGTACCTCATTACTATGTCATTTATGAACCGATTTGAAAAATTCTTCTTTTATCTAAACGAATATACTTTCCGATTGGTCTCATAGATATTTTTTCAAAATTGGTTCCGAAGTTTGGTTTTTAGATCAAAATAGCTGGAAAAAATAGTCATCCAAGTAAAAGAAATCGCGAAATTGATACTTAACAAGGATTTGTGTGAGATACGATTACTAAAACGGGTAAAATAAAAACTTTTTTGCAAAAAAAAATAACCGACTTCCAAAAAACACAAAAAAAAATGGAAAATAACTTTACTTTCGGAAGACGATGACAGAAAAAGTTAATGAAACAAACAATAGTCACCGACTATCGAATGTAAAGTTTTTCTATGTATCTTACATCTAAATACTATACCACCATAAAATCAGATACCCTTTCAACACGAAAGTCTTACCCACATACCTTAAGCAGTAAAGCCTCGGTCACGTAACACAGTTTGATACTTTTATCTCCAATCCGTGCTCACGCTCCGCAATCTTGCGAAACCGTCTGAAAGCTGAACATTTTACCTCGTTGAGGTAACATCCTATTTCTATAAGCGACATCATCATCATTCGCCTGCCCGTAACCCAATTTATTTTTAGAGTGGGGGATGGGCCTGCGTGTGAGTTTACTGCCAGACACAGACCTGTGAGCGAGTACACACCTAAATCTAAACCGATAGTGCACATAATCGTACCTCTAAAAGATTGAGGGTTTTTTTTTTTAATGTAATTTTTTAATTAATGCGTGTTGAAATAAATAGTTTTTTTTTATGGGGGTCGGTGCAGCATTTGTCTCTTCGTTCATACTTCTCTGTTACTTGTCATCTCATCAGCCACCTCCTTTCTTGCCATATCTATAATCATTAATTCATTATTGTATTAAGTTTTACGGTTCCAAATCCAAAAGATGTCAACGGAATCCTATTATTAAGGCCCCGCTGTATGTCCGTCCGAGTGTCGGAGGGTTGTATATCTAAATAGCTAAAATCTTCTTCTTTTCGAATCGAAGAGTGAAATGTGTTCCGACTAGCTCTTTGCTTTCAAGATACTCAGCTTTCAATCTTTTTTTCGTCAGCATCTTTGAAGCTAGGTGTCTTAACGGCCAAAGTGAAGTTATCTTCCTATAAAAAGCTTGCAGAAGTAGAAGGAACAGATTATGGATAACTATCAATCACATGTACTGCCTCGTTCGTAAAGTGGTCGCAATCGCGAATGCTGAGCACGACGTTTTGGGTTCGATTCCCGGGTCGGTCAAATTGTTATTGTTGTTTTTTCCATCAGGAATTTCTCAGTAACAGTCACGCAGTCTGGATTTGTGCCCGGTTGATGGCGATAGGCTCGCCCCCTGTTACATGGGACTTAAACATAACTGACGTTTGTGTGTACTATTAGGTAGACCTCTGCCTAACCCTTTATTTATTTTATTTTATTTATTCGGGAAAATAAACAGTTATACATTAAAATCTTACATTAAGTTATAAATATCAAGGTTTATAAATGTATAACCTACGACATTTTCCACAACATATTAAAAGTTATATCTAACAGTGCGCTATTCTAAGATTTAAAATCAAAAATACAGTTAAAAGTGAACTTACAAATAGACAGTCATGCAAACAACAGAGAGAGAGAGAGAGAGAGAGAGAGAAGGAGCAATTATTAAACTAACTATTATATTCTAGAATTATTTTGTTGGTAAGATTTCTAAATTTTTGAGCAGAGACAAAAAAGAAGTCGATGTCTACAAATATGTTATTGTACTGGTTGGTAAGGCGGCGTAGGGGTGCTCGCAAGCCCGCGTTTGTGCGACAGGAACTGACTGCAAATAAAGGTCTTGCACGCACCCCACGGCATATTGTCGTTCTGGGTACTACGTAGCTGATTTTGTTGCGAATATCAATACAGTCATAAGTATTACACAGATCAAACAAGAACGTTGTTTCCAACATAATTCGTCTAGATTTTAAACTTTGCAGATTATACTCCTGCAATAGGTCATTGTAGGGTGCATAGGTACGATGGCAACGAAAATGCATGGCCTTTAAAAATTTTCTCTGTACTTTTTCGATCATATCGGAATATTTACCATAGTGGGGATTCCATACAGAAACAGCATATTCTAGCTGAGAGCGAACCAACGACCGATACAGATACAAGTAGGTAGAGGACCGGGTAAATACTGTAGCTGTTCTCATTATAAAACCGAACATACGGAAGGCATTATTAACAATTTTGTTAATATGGGAATCTAAATGAAGTTTGTCGTCCAACAGGACTCCAAGATCACGAACCAGGGTTTCTCTTTTTAGATTTTCATTTTTTAAGGTGTAGGGATATAATAAGATGTTTTTATTTTTGGTAAAACTAATAACATAACACTTGGATACACTAAGTTGAAGTTTATTGCGAGTGCAATATGCCGAAAACGCATCTAAGTCTTCCTGTAAGAGAGAACAGTCACGGTTACTTTTAATAGACCTAAATATTTTAATGTCGTCAGCATACAGCAGTAATTTTGAATTTTTAAAACATTTATCAACGTCATTGATGAATAAAATAAATAGAAGAGGTCCCAGAATGGAGCCCTGCGGTACTCCAGAAGTAACCTCTACAGTGGTAGAGCAGAAACCATTTATTACAACCCTCTGTGTTCTGTTGCAAACATATGAATAAAACCATCTCAGCAGGTCCCCACGTATCCCATTGAACGCAATTTTCTGCAAAAGCAGTTCATGGTCAACCTTGTCAAAGGCTTTCTTGAAATCGGTATATATGGTGTCAGTTTGAACGCGAGCATCTAAGTTATTAAACAAATAATCTGCGAAAGTCACCAGGTTCGTCGCGGTTGATCTCTTTTTGACAAAACCATGTTGCTGTGGTAATAAAACGCTATGAAGTAGAGGGTACACTTTATCATGTACCAGTCTCTCGAAAACCTTTGACAAAGCTGACAATATAGAAATTGGTCTATAGTTCTCGACGTCATGCCTAGGCCCTGACTTGTAGACAGGGGTTATGTTTGCGAGTTTCCAAGCTTGTGGAAATATCCCCTTTGAAATGGATAAATTAAAAATGGTATGCAATGGCGCACAGAGAGTAGTGGCAGTCTTCTTAATAAATATCACTGGCAAACCATCTGGTCCAGGTCCCTTTGAAGGGTCTAATGACTCGAGCCCCCTAAGTACGTCAGCTATTGAAAATTCAATATCACTTATAAGCGAGCAGGTAGGGGAGCAGTCGATATGCGGGGACGGTACATCTGTTAACGTAGATGGTTCATATACCGAATGAAAAAAGTCCGAAAAAATATTGCAAATATCTTCTGGGTTATTAGAAGGCTGATTTTTATATTTCATGGTGGAAGGAATTCCAGTAGTGGATTTTTGTTTGGAAATGAACGTCCAAAAATGTTTAATGTTGTCTCGAATACCATCCTCTACAGAATTAATGTATTTCCTGTATGATTTTTTACACTCAGACTGAAATCTCGTGCGGTATAGTTTGAACTGCTCGTAGTCCGATAAATTCTTGTACATTTTCCATCTAACCCACGCTTTGGTTTTGTTTTTACATATGTGTATCAGAGATTTTGAAAACCATACAGGAAACTTCAAAGACCTACTGCTAACCAAAGGTACATGTTTTCTTATTATGCCAAAAATAGTGTTATAAAACGTGCCTAAATACTCGTCAGGTGTTTGATCATTTAAAAACGTATCTTCCCAATTTATTTCTTTTAAATCTTGGTTAATGTTTTCATAATTGGCTTTATAATAATTATATTTTTTAACTGTCCTACGAACCATTGAACAACTGGGCAATGAAACAGATATCAACACACAGAATGGGGGATGATGGTTATCTAACTGCAGTAAATAATCTGTGGGCGGGTATGTAGTGCAGTCGTCATTACTAATGAGCAAATCCAATATTCTTCCGTTCAGATTCCTTGCATTATTAAATTGATGAGCGCCGAGAAAGGACATGAGCTGACATAATTGGATACATGTAGGAGAATTCCCTCTACAAGTCAGAGCCGTTTGTGAGGTACCCGCGCTGCACGCGATCCAGTCAATTTCGGGTAAATTATAGTCACCTAACAGATAGAAATGTTCAAAATTGTTGTGCCCAATTAGGGATTGTAATAAATCAAAATAATCAACATATATACCTTCAGGCGTTTTAGGCGGTATATAAACTGCAGCAATAATTAGATTTTCACCTCGACCCGAACATGGCAATTGTATTAATATGTGCTCAATATGCGTATGTACAGAGGAAAATGGAAGTAATCTAACTGAGCGCAGTTCTTTTAACACAGCAACAAGAACACCACCTCCGTCTTTCCTTTTGGTTGCAGCGCGATCTCTGTCACATCGGTGTACAGTATACCGTTCGTCGATGAACTCGCTGTCAGTAATATCGGACACTAGCCAAGTCTCGGTCAAGATTATTACGTCATAAGAATTAGCAAGGATCTTCATATATAGCGCATGCAGTTTCGTACGGATTCCCCTGCAATTCTGGTAATATATTATTAAATTATCCGCCATTGTAGCTTTGAACTATACGGAATAAAATAGTGCCAGCATTATGCATTGCGAATGTAAAAATCAATAATAGTATTGTAGTCATAAGATATTCATTAAATATAAACACAAAATAATAATATAACCTCGAATGAAACATAGTAAATGCATGGTGCAATGTAAGTATGCAGTACAAAAGCAATATTACAGTGTCCGGGCAAATATGATCTAATATGCCACCAACGCCTAACGAGAAATACATTGCAATCACGTCGATGAGATTATTTACCACAAAACCATTCAATACCATTTCAAAAGTTGATTTATACAACACCGATGCCAAATACAACTGTATATGAAAACTGAAAAACGCATGACACAACATAAATTTAAATTTGTAGTTCATGAACAGTGAGTATCCTATTTCATAATCCAAGTAAATATCATGTGATGTGCCACCAACGCCTAGACAAAAGCGCATAGCAATTACGTCAAAATGAATAGAAGCAGAACATATTAAGACAAGGACTTGACATGTAATAATAGGTATGAATACAAGAAGTGTCTCTCTCTCAAAAACTATAACTATCATACCAGCGGATTCTATAACAGAAATGCATGCAATAATTAAGTAAAGTGCAAGTAAAGAAACAACATAATAGCATTTGCTGTAAGTAGCGTAATTATAGCAACTTTGTTTCTTATATTTTTGCAGAGCCAGGCTTGATTTTAGCGATGTCCTGCGGGATCCGAACTGCAATGGCCTTAGTGCCTTCTTTTTCACGGACAAGTATGGTTCCATGCTTGACCCAGACGAACTTATAATCATGCTTTTTGGCTGCGTCCCGGCATTCACGAAACAATTGTTTGTTTTTTAAGGTTAGGTGTTCGTGCATGTAAATTGTCAGTGAACAATAACCACGTACGCTACGCTTGCGGCTTGTCTGAATTTCCGCGATGCAGAAAAAATTGGACAAAGTTTTTTGTAGGTATTTTAATAACATGTAGGGCAGTGGATAGTCGAATTGTTAAATTATCTTCTGACTATCGATGAAATATGACGTCGTCTCGTCATCGTTAGAAAAATGACATTCTATGCCAAAATGCAAATTCGCCATTGCGGGTTTTTGCGGGCTTGGATTAGCATGCATAGTATTTTATGTACGATGCTCCTTTGTAATAAAACAGGCATTTTGCTTGCGGCAGGACAAAATACTGCCTGATGTAAACACACACAGAAATTTGTGGAAATAGCGGATTAAGATTTTCCGTTTCAGCAGCCCAACACGTTTTTCAGAAAGCATCACACAATGAAATCAGAATTGCACATTGTTAGTGGGACTTGTTCCATTACATTTATTTTTAAACGTGAGAAACTTTAACGAGAAAAGTTTTTATTTTTTTTAATATTGAAATGTGTCAGGTGAACTTTATTATGTTTTAGTACCGGTATTTTTTTATTCAGCTCTGATCGATATTTTTTTCATTTAACTCTGATTAACTGTGGTTTGTAAACTGATTTTATTTGCGGCCAGGTACCATTGGTTTATCAATCACTAGAATATTACCGTAAGTTTTTCTAGTAGATATTATACACTGCTTATTTGTCCAGATTTGAATGAGCTATAAAAAACTTCGTTCAATCTTGTCTAAGAGCAAATCTTTTATGTTTTCCGGTTTTATTTCGCAGTCCAGCTAGTCTTTATAAATAAATTCCATTCAAGCTTCGATTCAACAGTTTTTCACAACGAGAAGTGTCTTGTTTCGCAATTCTTTTGTGAGGCACGTTTTCTTAGACATTAGTTAGTCGGCCTTTTAAACTGTCTTTATGATCGGAGATCGGGAATTTTCCATTTTATTCATCGTTGATTATATTGGTCGTATATATCGTATCGTATCACATTGAGACGCATGAATGCTCAATATCAAAGCGCGGGGATGATTGCTTGGGATTCGCGGTGGAATTATATATATTTCTGAGTTTGAAGCTTCGAGTTATCCTGTATAGAGAAAAGTGCCGGCGAAGGAACGTCATGAATACAGAGAGGCAGTTGACGAGACGCTAATCTAAATAAACTCTCCTCGAGATTGCTACACAGAAAATATTTGGGGTTATTCGCGGGCCGTCTGCGTAAATTCGTTGACTCCATTCTGACACTCAGATGGGGTAATGCCTCGTTATTGTTCAAGCAATTCATTATTTTTTTCGTGAAATTGTTTTTTTAGGCACCTGCGTTAGGAAGGGTGTTGTGGTTATTTTTGTAGTTACTGTGTGTCGTTCCATGTAGTCGGAGTACCTACGTACAATCTGTACCTAAATGATATATACAGACATTTGATGGGAAATTATTCGAGAAAGATATATTAGACTACCAAAAAAATACTATTTTCAAATTAGAAAAATAAATTATTATAGAAATAGCCCATATCTTAGACGAGGTATATTAATAGATGATTATTTAATTAAAGCAAAAATAAACCCTCCCAGTTATTTATATTATAATTATCCTAGCTTACGTAAAACACTACCCAGCAAGCAAAATGTTCGCTCGCTTAGTCAATGTGACGAAGGCTTAAGAAGCATCGTCGTCGGACTAAAGTGACTTACTCTCGACTTGAAATTTGACCTAATTTAGCATCTCTCTTGTTTACAGTCAGATCTAATCGCAGAGAGTAGGTAGTCTGGGTTTTATATCTGATTTTCTATTTCCTTTCTGATAAACATTTACAGAGGACTTGATGAGATAGGGAAGGTTTGTGAATCTTGTGAACAATTTGCGAGTTGGAAAATTGGGTAAATACTAAAGTTACTATTATCCGTCTCTGTGGGGTTGTTAATATTAGTACAATTTGTAAATACAGATCGACAGAACACAGCTGTAGTAGTATTTAAGAGGGATAGCGTCGAGGGAAATGTAGGTAGACGTTGGTCTACCATATGTTAGGGTTTCTGCCACATGTCGTCGTCCTGTCACCGTTGTGGGTTTAAATTAGGCACCAAGCTCCTTGTACATATCGTGTAATATTTTACAAAGGCTTTTTCTTCACATCTATACGAGCGATTAGAATGTTCGCGTTACATATTATGGGAGTCGAAGTCCTGGCATACTAAAAGTGAAGATCAGCGCGTGTCGCTAGTATTCCATCGGTTCGCTTGCTTCTTGACGTCATCATAAAGCAGGTAGACGTTGGTCTACCTGAATTTATCCATAAACCACTACTACTACTACTACTGGTACTTTATTAATCAAACAGAGACGAGCGAGAGGGAGATAGAAACTGGAGAGAAGAGTATAAAGAGAATACAAGAAGAGAATAGATGCTATACAGGAGAGAAAATAGAGCGAGTATAGTGCAGAGAATCTAGATAGAGAGAGAGTAAAGTATTTAGAGTGAAAACCATTTCTATCATCTAATAAACACAATAAACAATTAAACTATCTTAGCATTACCATTAAATATTGAAGCAATTTGCTCCCTTTAGCACACAAGCAACTCACGTGAGCTTATGATCCAAGCATTTATGCCGTGATCCTAAAGTCGACTCAGGCGTTACCTTAACGAGGCCCGCGGGACCACTCGGTCTGGTCGGCGAGTCGGTCCGACATACTGAATCACATTAGGGGTAAGTGAGCCGTGGTGGACAGGGATCAGTGCATTTTCATTTGTAGTTGTTGGTAATTAATAACTTTTGTAGTAAGGTTTGGGAAGAGCGAGCTGAAAAAAATAATGTCCTATTTGAACAGAACCAGAATTCGCATCGTGCTTTAATCGAGCCCGACAATTTCGACTAATATTTTTGTATACTGAATTGATATTAGTATCTTAAATTTCAGTTAAACCATTACGGGCAGATTATGGACCAGCTGTGGACACAGGACACTGATAGTACTTGGTATTGGTTTGACTGAACCTTACGTAGATCATACAATCAACCTTGAACCCAATTCTTTAACGAAAAAGTTGAAAATCTATTAAAGAAATTTGACAGATTATTGTAGCTTGATGTGCTGGCGTCTTCCAATTAATTATCAAAAACCAAATTAATTCAGACTGAACAAATAGCTATAATTCATGTAACTATCAAATACTTATATGGTCAAAAGCTATTTTACACAATACACCTGTAAACAAATAGGATTAAAATTAATTCCCTTGTAATACAAACCACCATTATCGAATATCAAAATCCATCCACTAATTTCCAAACTCATCAACGTTGGTTGCATAAATTATTGAACACATTTTAATTAAACCTAATAGTAATTTTAGCTCTCGGTATTGGCAATCCTCGTGAAACGGATTAGCTAGTTGTCACCGATTGGTTGATTTGCATCGCGATAAGCATGTGACGTAGGTGTTGGAATGGAATGATCAGATTTGTCTGATTAGATAGATGATCGATTCGAGTTATTAGGTTCGTGCAGTTTCATAATATTTGAATGTAACATATTTATTTAAAAAGAAATGATTTAGAGGACATTTGAGTTATCATTCCAATAATCAATTAATTAATGAAATAATAGGTAATAGTAATCATAATTTTAATTTGAATCTTCATTTATTTTGAGTTATATTATGATCTCAATTTTAACCATCATTAATTCATTCTGACATTACTATTTAATTTGATTTGACTGTATTCTGGATATTTTAACATGATTGTTTATTTGTATGTATCCCTAATTTTGATGTATTCCTAATTTTAATTTTAATTATGTATTTAGAGCATGTGTACTCGATAATGTGCAAGCTGTGGTTACCTGTAATTGAGTGTGCATTACAGGACAACGTATTCTGTAGTAGTTTTAATTTTATGAATGATAATGTAATGTAAGTCGTTGGTAATCCAAAATAAATAAATAAATGTAGTTGCTTCGTTGGTCTAACGTTGGAAAGCGCAACTGCTGAGGCCCTGGATTCAATTTCCAGGTCTTGTAAAGTGTTATTAAGATTTTACACTAGACAATTTCTCAGAAGACGTCATGGAGTATGAATTTGTGCCCAGCCGGGCACAAATTTCCGGGCCATCAGCCGATGGCAATAGGCACATCGCCAATTACATGGGAATTAAACATTACTAGTGAAATGTAGTATTAGGTACACCTCTGTCTAACTTTTGTGATCTGATATGATGTTTCGAAATTAGTTTTGAGAAATAGAAATGCTTAATATTAGTCTATTTTTGGCGTATTTACCTATATCATCATCTGATATCCGCCCACCCACGATAGATCTGTTTTATCATATTGGTAAGTCAGAAATAGATTTTATTCTGTAGGTAGTTATTAGTTGATTAAAGGTGAGTGAAGATAGAAGACTATATTGAAAAGATCAAGTAGGTACAGGACCTATCTAGCATAGGTTGTTCATCCAGATTGATAGACACGTCCAAGAATGACAAAGTCATTAACAAAGACACATTCGATCCTTAGGAAAATTTACATCGTATGTCAGTTTTTTTTTCACTTTTCTCGATGTTGCGCCTCTTCTCACCAATTAACAAAAAAGCCATCCAAGGCGTCCCGCCATCTTCTCCTCGGTCTGCCGCGACCCCGTCTATCTGTCATGGGGCTCCAGCTTTATGATATGCAGGCCCACAACTCCGGCAGACAGAAGTGGGAAGAATGTTGAGGAGTCTTTAGCTCAGAAGTGGGACAGTTCAGGCTAACAATAATATAGGCTTATAAAGAACTATGCCATCTTGTCATTCAATATACACGTTGCTTTTTATTAGGTTATATATAGGGCATGCAAAACCCGGTTTCGGTCCCATGCTAAGACTCGCTTTTTCCCGGGTTTTACTAAGGGACCGAAACCGGGTTTCGGTGCCGTAGCTATGTATGTACCTATGCTTTTTATACCTATTAATAGTGAGCTATTTGTAGTTACTATGGCCTAGAGCTGGATCGATACAACAAGTCGTTAGCTTGTCAGCCGGCCTTCATACACGATACCTAATTGTTATATTATAGAAACCTACTTTAACCGTTATTAATTTATTATACCCACATTTGACCTACTTTATATAGTGTTTATTTTATTTATATCTGATTGCCTTGTAGTATATTTTCTTAACATTTTGTAAACATCTTCAATATTCTCCGTAGGCAGTCTCGCTGTTACGTTTCAGTCGTAAAGAAATTTATATGGGCACACATGTAGACCTGAGTGAGTATATTATTTTATACTGGTATCATTGTTGACCCCCAGGTAGGCGAAGCAGTGGGCTAAAGCTAGTTGTTTAAGACATTCAAATAATTAACGACGAGACGACGAAAATCGTAATCACTCACTCACTTATCTTTCTGCCGTCTCACTCCCATTCGTAAATTTGGTCCCTTATCTACTTGCACAAACAAAGAATGGGGTACCTGCAACATTGTGGAAGTCTATGCGCAGGGACAGGGCTATGTTCAAATGACAATAGCTCTTAAAATAATGGGCGTTGAGTCAATCCTCCTGACTAAACATTAAAACATATGCAACATTAAGGCGTTAATTTTGCACTAGAGTAGAAAATGTAAAAAAAAGTAATGTTTGTGTAAAATTTCGTAATTTTTTATATTTTTAGGCATTTTGCTTATTTTACACTCTCTTTCGTATTTTTTTTTTTGTAATTCGAAAGATTCCGCGTTTGCACGTCTCTAGGCCTCTTAAATTCAAAGATAGCATAGCATTTCACTAAACATACATTACTTGAAAACCAACGTCGGGCACTAGTTGACCGACAATTTGCTGAACTGGGCCTATTTGGTGCAGCCGTGAGTCACACAATATTTCTTGTTTAGTTTTAAGTTTTATTTTATATTTGCTTTTTTATATTGTGTAGGTACTTGTGGCGTGTGCCACCCTAGATCAGCTGAATAAAAGAACAAGATGGCTGCCATTCGCGATTGTTGGGTTAGGAGTATTTACAAACGTGTATCTGTCGATAGATATGAGTATATAATATGCCCTTAAAGTATCGGTAGCCTTTAACTAAACACACTCAATAGTGAACCGCCTGTGGCTCCCAGATTTCTGCCGAAAGAATACTGAAGTAGTAGGTACAGACAGTTTTGTGAAACTGATACTGCCAACAAGCTTCATAAAAAAACTTTACTAATAAATAGGAAGTAAGGTAGAAAGTTGGATTTCTAGATCGAAAGCGGAATGAGATTGTTGGCTGGTTATTGTTCAATCTAGAGTAACGGAAGCCAGCGTCGATTCCTTTTGCGAATTGGGAGATAGAATTTTTACCCGTTGGGTTTTCTGTCATGATTTTATTTAGCTTATCGTAGTCCAACAGCGAATTTTGCTATGTGAAAAGAACATAACAAAACAACTGTTAAATGACCAGCGCCCCATGGAGTAACACACTTATCATCACTTTTTAATCGGTTAATTTTTAATCCGCTCTTCTCTTCTTCTTCTTTTTCTTATTTTTTGTGTGCTTAGTGCCTAACCTGGTGTCAGAGTTTTTATACCGCCCATGGACCTCTGACTTGGCTTATCTTTAATCCATTGCTTCACATTTAAAAATATTCGTTTGCTCAACAACGTAAGTAAAGTTATGAATGTGGTTGTTTTTTTTTTAATAGTATTAAAGTGCCACTGAGTTAATTAAAAGTTCGCGGAATTAAAACTACATATTTTGCATAACTTTTAATTTCATGGAATTCCTACGTGGGGTCGGCGCAACACGTTTTCTTCTTCCATTCTCCCCTGTCAGACGTCACGGCATCATATACTCCTTTCTCTTTCATATCATTCCTCACACAATCCATCCATCTTTTCTTTGACCTTCCTCTCCCTCTCCATCCATCAACATTAGTGTCCATCACTCTTTTATTAACATGCGTTTCATCCCTCTTCATTCATGTATTGATATCCATATCTAGACAGACCACGTCCTATGAGTGCTATACAGAATTAACACGTTGAAATCGTTAACACACAGTGAGAGCATATAGATCAATGGTCTTTCTTTCTCTTTTAAGAGTAGACCCCTATCCTGAAGTTGTACAATTATAATCGTCTGCACTATCGCAGTCTTATTTTAACAATTTTCTTGATTTGTGACTGCGCAAAGCCTTCTTCGTTCTTACTACTTAGTAACTTAGACAAAAATACACACACGAAATAAATAAAAGGTAAGAAATAAAACACAGTTTGAATATGACAGCTTGTTATTTATACGTTTCGGATAAAATACGCCGCCATCTCGTAATTTATAGCAATATGCTAGGGTCATAGTTGTAGGCACATAAAAATAGATGTGGCGGAAAATAGAATATTTCCGAAGCTGAAAGATTGGAGATGATAATGTATTGAGATTATTTGCATCTGAACCTAGTAGAGGAAAGTTACTAGATGTCCGTTGGAAGTCATTTGTTTTTTCCTATTTCTCTTTTAAACATGTCCAGAGTGTTTTACTTTGGAAATAAGGCAGCTGTTTTCATGACCATTCCTCATTCGTAATGGTTCGTACTATTATACTGTTGAGAACGATGGTGGTCAAGTTTCAAAACTGGCTCATTGGTAAAACGATGCTCACCTATCGGTCTTCTACGGATTGTACTTCGAACAATATGCGCAGAAGCGTGTGACTCCCGGACTACAGTAGAGTACCTAGACACTAACACTAGATTGATATCGCACGACCAAAGTATGGAACTCTCTGCCAAGATCTGTACATATTCCTTGCCAGAGTAAACTGGCATTTCTGGGCATGCTCGTATCGCATCATAGAAATCATACATCGTTTTCCTTCAGCCGAGGTCGCGTTCAAGAGCACGCTTATGACGCGATAAAAAAGAATTACTCATTCCGTGGTAAAATATAGCCAGCCAGCAAGGTACTAGCTGGGCTGACTACTCCATTGGAAGAATGTTATTTCGATACGCAGTAAATAAAATTATGTTGTCAAAACAATTTCCATCAGTCCTGGTAGCAACTGTGAAATAATACAATGTTATTCGACGGCCCGCCCGCTTAACTGGAAGATGGATTATTCAAATTTCATTGAAGACACTTTCTGGATCTTGTTATTATTGAAGACTTTTTCATATATTTTTTGGTGGCTCGTTGTTGATTTTTTACTAGACACGTACCGTCAGTCTCATCCTTACACAAACAACTAACCTATATCAACTTTATCTATGACGTCGACGAAAATAAGTAACTGACTAACTATTACTCACTATCAGACTTAATATTATCATCCACTTTACCATCAACACCCACTGTTACCACAGTTTGGTTTAAATCAGCGTTCGGAATGTAGAAATTTAAGACATTCATTTTCTATGATAATTATCAATGCTGTCGGCAAATCGCGATCGGAGACACGTGAAGTGTATTAATGGGTATAATTATCACTTAGAACCCTGATTTATAATGTCCTTATGTTTCTGAACTCCTGGTATACACATAACTGAGAATTGACTTTTATTAGAGGAAGCTTTAACCGTATCTTGCTAACCAGTTGCAGGCACCCGCGGCCCCGGAACACAAAGGGCGATGAAGGAACATGGGTGGGTTTTAGGCACCAGGCACTGGTAGATACTTCATCACATTATCTGATCTGTTAAAGTACTGTGTCTGGAGCCGCGTACGCAATTTGTCCGTGACAGTTTGTCCGCATACCGAATTTTAACTACATAGCCCTCAAGCATTGTCACAACGACCGCTGCCTGCGTCCAACCGACATAACTTAAACATATTCACACTAGCAACCCGTAAAATATGACGTCACTGAACAGCAACCTAATATGTTGTTAATCCGTTATTCCACTGCCCAGTGCGGGACAGGCGAGCCGGATTATTCAAATTTTATGTTGTTTGGTTACCCCGTAGTCCGTACTTCGCGTTTTAATACCCGTGCCATGTTGCTTTAGCTGAGCAGTTGTTTTGTGTCACGCGAAATGGATAGCTGAATGACCGATGCGATTTGAGTCAGTCTCAGCAAAACATATGAGCCGTTTTGTACGTATTTTCACTGGGCTGTTTCTTCACACTTTCGCTGCTACGTTCAAAATAATCCATTTCCTTGGATGCGCGTCATTCAAAGCTACGTATAACTACGACTCGGGAGGCGGGTTACGGGTACACGAACGAACTATTGTTCGACTCATGAGCTGGGTGCTTAGAACCGAAAGTGTTAACTGCAAAGATCGAGGGAACAAACTGAAATTGAGCGCTTGCTTATAAGGGCTATATCACCAACTCGCACTAGGTTCATGTGATGAATTACGGGCCTCCCTTTTCACAAAGAGGTCTGAGCCCCGCAGCAACGGGAATAAGGTTGATTCATGTCATACTTCACAACATCGCACAAGGTTGATGGTTGGCCTACTTATTACTTATTTAAAATGGATGCTTGACTGTTAAAGTCCATCCAAAGTTTTTGATTGGATCAACCAAGATAAGATAAGATCATTGGTAAACGCTGAATTAAATCAGACCATCAAACCTGACATAAAAGGTACAAACTGACCCTTCACGAAGCCGTCAACCAAGCATTCTGTACATCAAAGTAAGTAACGACTTTTTTTTTGGAGTGAAAAATCACAACGTAAAATTCAATGTAACGCACTCAAAACGTTGTGCTGACGGATGCATTGAATTGTAAACGGGTCATGAAGGTTTTTAAAGTAAAGTTATTATATTACATTAAAATGTAGTATTAAAAAAAAATTTATGAATAATTTGGAACTTTCACCCCCAATATCTCCGTAACTAGAAGTTTCCCTGATATGGTCCAGAACAAAAAAAAAATATCACAATGAAGGGTGAAGTATTTGGGAGCACTCGGGATGTTGGGAATACAGAGTCCAGGAAATAAACAGCTGTTCACGGTTCCAAGTATTTAATCCAACTGGCACTCACAAGGTCGAGAGCGCTCGGCTACATTTCGACTCCTACCTACATATTCATAATAATACTTAACAATAATTTATATCTACCTTAATCCTAATACATCACAACTCACCACTTAATTTCTGAGTTAGTGATCACACACAAAAATATAAACAATATAATAATAACTACATACCATTTTTTTTCTTAACAGTGTTTGGTTACTTAAACTTATGTACTCAAAGTTACAGCTTCTTTTAAATATATACTGAATTAACTCTAAATCTAATTACGGGTTTACGAGTACGCTTGGGTCGATCCTCCGGTGGTGTTGGTGGTGGTAATCCTGGCTTTGATACGGCTTCGACACCACATTCCGTATCTAGCCTCTCTGTTTCACCCTCCCTAATCAAATTCGGCTCATTTTCCTCCCCTGGACCATCAGGTATAGGGACCACATCTTTCGCCTGTGACTTTTGAGTTGGTGAGAGTGGCAAACTTTCTGAGACTGTACTATCAGAACCCATGAAGTCGGACATACGAGACCTACGTTTTACCTGATCTATGTGTTTCCTAGTTACTCGTCCGTCACCGTTATTTACGATATATTCGCGCGACCCTGCTCTTGCTTGGATTGTACCTTTCAACCATTTGTCCCCTAACGCACCGTTTCTCATCCACACTTCGTCTTGTGGTGCTATATCTCGTAAAGCGCCACCGGAATTTTGAACCTGACGTTGTTGTGCTGCTCGCACCCGATCGTCTAGAGCGCGGTCAGCGCGCAACAAATCTAAACGACTTCGTAATGACCGCCTCTGTAACAACATCGCAGGTGTATCCCCGGTCGTACTTTGGACTGTGTTCCTATAATTTAGTAGGAATGTTTGTAAAGCGGCATCTATGTCTTTGTTTTCCCTGTAGGCTTTTTTAATAGCTGATTTGCATAACTTCACGGCGTTTTCCGCGGCACCGTTTGACGAAGGATGGTAAGCCGGTGAAAAGCACTGTCGTATGCCATTATTTTTTAAGAAAGAACAAAATTCTACACTTGTGAAAGGAGGGCCCTGATCTGACACTACTTCTACTGGAAGACCAAATCGCGCGAAAGTGCTACGTAAAACGCGAATAACCTGTTGTGCGTTTGTACGTGGCATTTCAAAAACTTCTAACCACTTGGAACTTGCATCAATTAAAATCAAAAATGTGCTACCATGGTATGGTCCTAAGAAATCTATGTGTAGCCTGCTCCACGGCTGTATGACGTAAGGCCAAGGCTGCGGCGGCGCTCGCGGTGGAGCCGCGCTCTCTATCGCACACGTCTCACAGCTGTGGCACAATGCTTCTACGTCACTATCAATGTTCGGCCACCATACATAACTACGCGCTAATGACTTTGTTTTGACGATACCTAAGTGACTAATATGTAATTGCTTTAATATATCCTTTCGTAATACTTGCGGTATTACCATTCGGTATCCCCACATTAAACACCCGCGTTCGACATACAATTCATGACGTCGAGAAAAATAAGGTTTAATTGACTCATCTGTACAGGACAACGGCCAACCGGATTGCACGTATAGAAGTATTCTACTCAACATAACATCTTTAGTTGTTTGTTTCCTAACTTCGCTGTGTGTCACTGGCAGAAAATCCTCCACAAAATTAACATAAGTGACCTCCGTACTCACACTCGGCTGTTTACCTTGTGGTAGTCTGGATAAAGCATCGGCGCAATTTTTCTTTGATGACACATATTCTATTTCGTAATTATAACCTGACAATAGTATTGCCCACCGCTGCAACCGCGATGCTGCCATTACAGGAATGCCTACCTTATCACCGAAAATGTATGTTAATGGTTTATGGTCCGTTCTTAAAACGAACTTACGCCCGTATAAATACTGATGGTATTTTCTGATACCGAAAACAATCGCGAGTGCCTCTCTGTCTATTTGTGAATATCCCCGCTCGGCCGTGCCTAATGAACGCGACGCATACGCTATCGGTCGCTCCCCGGCCGCTGTGACGTGCGACAGCACAGCGCCGACCCCGACGCTGCTGGCGTCGGCAGTCAGCACGAGCGGTAGGTCTGGTGAATAATGCACCAGCACCTCACTTGAAGCTAGTTGCTGCTTTACCTTCCTGAACGCGTCATCACATTTTGTACACCAGTTGAAGGGTACATCTATCCGGAGTAGTCTATATAAAGGCGAAAGGATTGTACTAACGTTCTTAAGGAATTTGGCATAGTACATTGTCATACCGATAAATGCTCGCAACTCCGATACATTCGCGGGGGCGGGTGTATCAATTATTGCCTTAACTTTATCAGCACACGTTTGTACCCCATCTTTGCTTATTATATGACCCAAATAACTTATCTTTTTAGAAAAGAAACTACATTTTTCTTTTTTTACTTTGAGACCACTTGACTGTAATCGGTCAAAGACCTTATATAAATTGCTCATGTGTTCTTGAGTTGAAGCCCCCGTAATTATAATATCATCCAAAAATACACCCACACTAGGCAAATCGGCAAACAATTGTTCTAAACGTCTTTGAAATATTCCGGGGCTCGAGGATAACCCGTATACTAAACGATTGAACATAAACATACCTTTATGCGTATTTATAACCGTATATTTCTTTGATTCGTCCAGTTCAAACTGCGCATAGGCTTGCGATAAATCAATTTTACTAAAATATTCCCCTCCATGTAAACGGGCTAACAAATCTTCTACTCGCGGCAAGGGATAACGGTCGACTTCCAAAACCTTGTTTAAAGTTATTTTATAATCTGCACAAATTCTGATAGTACCGTCTTTTTTTACCACGGGTACGATCGGTGTTGCCCAATCTGAGCGGTCCACAGGCGTGAGGATGCCGTCCCGCACGAACTGGTCCAGCGCGCGCTCCACCGGCTCACGCAGCGCGTACGCCAGCGGGCGCGCGCGCATGAACACGGGCCGCGCTCCCGACCGCACGTGGATGCTTACCGCGCCACCGGTGAATCGACCCAACCCGTCCGCAAACACCTCACAATATCTGGAACTAAATTCAGACATGTCAAACTTTTTGCTTTGAATACTATTAACCGACACTAACCCGTCCGTGACGTCAGCAAATAACTGTATTTTTAATTCGGCCATCCACTGTCGACCGATTAATACAGTTTTTCCACCATTGACTACATATAAATCTAATTGTTTACATTCGTTTTTGTACCTAACCTGCGGCTTAATAACTCCCAAAGGCTTTACCATTTCCCCTGTATAATATCTTAGCCTCAGATTACAGGAATCGATTCGTAAATCGCTAAACCATTTTTTGTATGTATGGTAATTTATACATGATATGGCACTACCCGTATCACACTCCATCTTTAAATCTGTTCCGTGCACTTTCAATACTAAATATATTGGCGGCAGCTATGGATAAATTATTAATATCGACAGTCATTACCTCGTCGCTCCGCTCGTCCTCCGACAAGCTATCTGTATTTTTAACTTCATACAGATGATGATGTCCCACTTCTAGTGGATACACACGTCGAAGGTGTCCTTGCTTATTGCAGACTCGACAAACGTATCGTGTAAATTTACACTTCGTAGGATGATGCAATGCACCACACGCATTGCATGGTTGGTCTCGCCGAGCTCGCTCCACGGGTGCGGACGCTGGCCGTGACCCGTCCACATGACGCGGCCTGTACGCGCCGCCGCCGCCACCGCCGCTGCCGCTGCTGCCGCCGCCGCGCCGCTGTCCGTTCCCCGCGTCCCGGCGTCTGTCACCGGCCGCGCCAGCCGCCGCCGGTCTATACCGCACATCCCCGCGGAGTCCAACTTGACTTGTAGACGCCATCGCTAGACAATCACTCGTTGTGTTCGTCTTTTCCATGTACTTAGTGCCACTGTCGACAACTGTTGCATTTTTTTCTGCTGCTTCCATACTCATGGCCATACTATAAGCTTTGGTATAGTCCAGTTTATCCTCGGCGAATAAGCGCTGTCTTATTATTTCGCTATTTATCCCGCACACAAACTGATCCCGAATGCTTTCTTCGAGCCAGGTCCCAAACTCACAAGATTTGGTCATTTTCTTCAAAACAGCCATATATTCTGCAATACTCTCGTTCACGTTTTGTTTCCGTTGGTGAAATTTGAATCGCTCTGCTAACACACTCGGTTTTGGCTGTAGGTGTTTTTCCATGATGGCCGTTACATATTCAAATGTCTTTGTGCTTGGTTTATGCGGAGTGCACAAATTAACTAATAACTCGTAACTTTCCGCGCCCATTACCGTTATCAGCGTTGCCACACGCAAATCATCTTTGATTTCGTTGACCACAAAATAATTTTCAAGACGCTCAACGTACAATTTCCAGTCGTCCGATTGTACTTTGAACTCTCCGATTTTGCCGATAGTCATTGTAATAGTTTATGCTAACACGTTCACAAAAACAACACGAGTTACACACGAAGGTTTTTAAAGTCCTCGTCGCCACTGAAGTATTTGGGAGCACTCGGGATGTTGGGAATACAGAGTCCAGGAAATAAACAGCTGTTCACGGTTCCAAGTATTTAATCCAACTGGCACTCACAAGGTCGAGAGCGCTTGGCTACATTTCGACTCCTACCTACATATTCATAATAATACTTAACAATAATTTATATCTACCTTAATCCTAATACATCACAAAGGGGTCCATTTACACCCTTTATTTTCATGTTGATGGATGGAGAGGGAGAGGAAGGCCTAAGAAAAGATGGATGGATTGTGTGAGGAATGATATGAAAGAGAAAGGAGTAAATGATGCCGTGACGGTTGACAGGGGAGAGTGGAAGAAGAAAATGTGTTGCGCCGACCCCAAGTAGAATGAATGGGACAAGGGCAGGAAGATGATGTTGATTAAATATAGTACACAAACGATCAGAAATACCATTTTTTGAATGCTTTGTCATTCAAAAACACAAACGTATAGTTATCGTGTACCAGAACAAACATACTCGTTGCAATAAAAGGCAGAGCCTCAGAGGGTGCCTCATAAAGCATGGGTTTATGTGACGTATCCACGAATCTAACGATTTGTGTGCTGTACGCTGAAATATTTACGATTCTAAAAAGTCAGGTACTGTGGTACCTTTTATTTGGATAACGTATAATCGCTGTATATTTCTGTCAGTTTATTTAAATCCGTGCATGGTTGGGTGAGTTGACGCCCGGTGATATTTGGACTAGGGATGAAAAAAAAAAACTTTTTGCAATAAAAAACCGACTTCCAAAAAAAAACATTAAAAAAGTGGAAAATAACTTTATTTTCGGAAGTCGGTGGCAAAAAAGTCAATGAAACAAACAATAGTCACCGACTTCCGAAAGTAAAGTTATTTAGTTTTTATTTTACCCTTTTTAGTTATCGTATCACACACAAATCCTTGTCAAGTATCAATTTCGCAATTTCTTTTACTTGGATGACATTTTTTCCAGCTATTTTGATTTCAAAACCAAACTGCCGAACCGATTTTGATGAAATTTCTATGGGACCAATCGGGATGTAGATCCATTCAGATCAAAGAAGAATTTTTCAAATCGGTTCATAAATGACGGAGATATGAGGTAACAAACACAAAAAAAAAAACATACAACCGAATTGAGAACCTCCTCCTTTTTTTGAAGTCGGTTAAAAATAACTCGTGACAGTCTCCGGTTCGACGCGTGTGACTTTATTTTCAGTTTTAAACCCTTCTAACCCCGCGTTCACGTATGCGTAAGGTATTCTTCATGTGCTGGCTACTGTTTTCGTTTATACTTTAAACCAGTGACTGCCTCATTGATCGAATGGTCGCAACCACGACTGCTGAGCATGTGGTGACGGGGTTCGATTCCCGGGTCGGGCCAAGTGTTATTGTGTTTTTCCATCAGGAATTTCTCAGTAGCAGCCACGGAGTTGTGTCCGGTTGATGGCAATATGCTCGCCCCCTATTACATGGGATTTAAACATAACTGGGGAAGTGTTGGTGTACCATTAGGTACACCTCTGCCTAACCATTCGGGGATAACAGGCCTGATGTTATGTTATGTTAAACTATAAGTTTGTTACAAAACTTGAGCAAAATAGTTCACGAAACATGACTTACACAACCTCATAAAATGTAGTGCAACATGATTTTGTTTCTCAGCAAGTCTTCCACAGTACTTGTTGAAAACAAGTATCACAAATTGTTTTTCTATGAATTTAAGGGCCAAGTCCAGCAAAATTGACAGTTATGTCGAAATATTCGCGCAGGTCCACAATGTTTTTTTTTTGACTAAATTCATTAATGAATGCAATAATTATTATTGACTAGGTAGGGAGGAGCTCGTGGCTAAATAATAACAGCCGCTCGGATCAATCTTGAGGTTAAGCCGCGCTTGCCTAGGTTAGTCTGTGGATGGGTGACCACTCATTACATACCGAGTTTCCTCCGTGCCTCGGAAAACACGTTAAGCCGTTGGTCCCGGCTGTCATTTATAGATCTTTGACAATCGTTAAAGTAGTCAGTGGCCCGAAAGTCTGACAACCAGTCTTACTAAGGGGTATCGTATTACCCAATAGTAACTGGGTTGTGGAGGTCAGATAGGCAATCGCTCCATGTAAAATACTGGTATTCAGCTGCATCCGGTTAGACTGGAAGCCGACCCCAACACAGTTGGGAAAAGGTTAGGCAGATAATGATATACCTACTCAAGGTAGGGCAGGATGGCAAAGGGGAGCAGGAGTTTATTTTCTAGTTTTGCACACGCCGACTTAAGCCACACAACTTCCTTTTCGTTTTATTTTCTGCTCAAAGACTGACCTCGATATTTTCGGCAGGTACAGTTCTATACTAGCAAGGTTTATTTTTTACATTATAAGGTTGCTTAATTTCCAAACTGATTGAGTTTCGAAGTCTAGTTAAATAAGCGGCAATATACGACGTCAAGAGATAAGGACTCAATTGCCCCTGGAACTGGGAATCGATTTCGGTCTGCCATCTATTTGATAGCCCCATGACCTTAAATTCTTTCTTTCTTTCTTTTTAAAAAAAACGTTGCCCCACACTAGGAATTTCTCCTGTATCGTGGGTGCGTTTACAAACATTTAAACTCACATACACAAACAACCAGACCCGGAACAACTGTCTGTAGGCCATACAAATATTTGTTCCGTGCGGGGATCGAACCCGCGATACGCAGCGCAGCAGTCAATCGCTCAGCCACTGCGCCAACCGTGCCGTCCAATTAAGCCCTTAATGAGTTTCCCTATGTCGAAACCCAGCTTAATCGGTTTCCCTTAACCCGGAAACGTTAGATTCATCCACAGATATAATAAATACAGGAGATATGGCAAGGAGGCGTGGCGCTTGCGAACGCATCTAGCCGTAAAGAGGCTTGTTGCCAGTTTCAGCCATTAGTCGAATGTCAACTTGCGACGTCTTCACTGCTTGTGATTTTTTACAAAATGCCGCTTTGTACAGTGGTTGTTTGCAAAAATAACACCTCTATTGTGAATTATACGAAAGATGGCATCTCATTTCAAACGTTAGTACTAAAATATGATTGTTTTTCTTATTAAATTCATTAAAACATTACTTCGTGATACTAGAAACACGATAAAGTACCAAAAGCAATTATTTTCATTAGGAACAACAACCATTGTTTGCTTAATACACATCGATCAATGAATCAGCTGGTCTAATAGTGCAATGGATAAGTGTTTTACTGATACTCTCACTCACACGATAGTTTCGTGAAGCGGGTGTTTTTTAGGTAGATATTTAGAGAGGTGATGTCACTTTTGTGGTTGTCGATATTGTATACGATCCCTTAGTACGAATGATTACACAAGGGTAAAAAATTAGACTATTTTTGTTACATGGAACTTTATAGCTGTTGTTTACTAATGTGAGGTACTTAATGATAAAATTCATATAATTAATTACTGAAAAATACAATTCATTACTATTTCTTGATTACTCGACTTATCTTTTATTGAATCAAGTATGGGTTTTTAATTTATTGCGGTACTCTTACACATGTATCATTGATATCATCATCACAATTCACACCTTGGTTTTATTTTAACATTTTAGCTATCCGAAGTATCCAAAAATAAAAGAAAAGTGGATAAATGCGACCGGAAAGGGTCCAAACTGGTTTCCCACAAAAAATAACACGATATGTTCGTCTCACTTTGAGCCTAAGTGCTTTCAACCATTGAAGAAAGACTACATACCAACACCTTGAATTCAGATACAAAAATAGTACTGTATTTTTATATATAAAAAGGGCAGATTAAAGGTAACTGAATTTCATCGATACTATTTTTTCTACGATTACCTCTTCACATCACTAGTTCCGATGTGTGTTTATTCTGAGTCCGTAGCTACAGGTAGAAGCCCCGCCCCATGTATGCCTGTGTTCTATTAGTGAGTTTATTAGTGTTGATGTAAGTTTCTTTGTGTGCGGGAGAAATATGAGCTCGTGTGCCGTTCTTATAGTTTTTGCTTTTGTGTTAGTGAATTAAGTGGGGAGAACACGGCGACATCTGAACACGAATACATTTGTTTACAAATCATATCTCCTGTATTTATTATATCTGTGGATTCATCTCATTCCGATCAAAATGTTCAGAATAACAACCAAAACTTTTGTTTACCTATTCCAGGGGATTAACTGCTAAGTTTCGTATTGATTTATTCATAGGTTTAATTAATTAATTATAGATGAGAACAACTAATCGCATATTAAATAGTATACAGATTTGAGTTTATATATTGAGAAGGAAAACCAATAGTTTATGTACACATTCGCATAATCTATATATTAAAATGATGACGTTTGTTAGTCTCACAAAAACTCGAGAACGGCTGGACCGATTTGCCCAATTTTGATTTTGAAATACGAGTATTTGTAGAAGTCCAAGGAAGGTTTAAAAGGTGAGAAAATACGTAGTAGGTAGGTGTAGGTAGGTTGTAGGTAGGTAGGAGGTAGGTAGTAGGTAGGTAGTAGGTAGAGGTGGTAGGTAGGTAGGTAGGTAAGGAAAAGCGCATTGCAACGCATGCCTGCCGGGTACTGCAGTAATAAATAAATATGAGTCGGAGTAGAACCATGTTGTAAAAGGAAATATCAGCGGCGTATTCTCAGAAAAAAACATGTTTTATTACAGATGCTGCCTAGAAAATGGGTCTGTGATTATGTTTTTAATTGATTATTGAAAAATTCATGTAATTTGTTGCTGTTTTATTAGGAGAAAAATATCAGAAACAAAATGTAATATAGGCCCTAAAATCTACAAATCTAATTTTCAACCCTAAACTGCGGAAAACAATTGTCACCGAAAGTACCTCCTACAAGCATTATTTATATTAAGTACCCAATAGTGCCGATAAGCACCGAAAGGCTTAAACCGGGACCTTTGTAATCTCAATAAATGTTACCGGTCTTTGTTCCTTATCTGTTTTATCTTCTAACAATTCATTCGATTTTGTAAAGCGTGCTATCGAATATCCTTTAGAATTAAAGATACTTTCTATTGTTACTACACGCCTGGTAGATTTGGCATAAAATTCTTTAGGAACGGTACGTTTCTTGATATTTACTTTGATTAATTGGACTTTATTCTTCCACAATTTCAATAATTTGGCAATACATCCTCAATTGTCATCTCAATTCTTCTTTCTCTTTTTAACCGACTTCTAAAATGGAAGGAGGTTATGACGTATTCCACCAACATCTTTATTTTTATCAATTATGTTCACCAAGTACTCCTATTAAATTTTATTAACTTTGATTGAGTAGTGTATGAGGTAGCTCTCTTTGGTACGTATTTTTTTCTTTTTGGCCTATGTTGATGACAATTATTGATGGTCCTTTAATAACTTCTAGTTACAATGTAAAATTAATTCATGACAAGAATTTGTGGGGGATACTACAATAGTACTTTCTGTCCATAATATATTCATAATATACGGGCTTCGACCTGACGAATCCTGTAGACCGATATTTAAAAAGTTTGGCTTGTTACCGCTACCGTCTCTTTACATATATGAAACACTAGCTTATGCCAGCGGCTTCGCCCGCGTGGAGTCCGATAATTGACCCACGGATCGACCTACCGGGATTAAAAGTAGCCTATGTGCTATTCCGAACTGTAATCTATCCCTGTGCCAAATTTCATCCAGATCCGTTCAGACGTTCTGGCGTGATTCAGTAACAAACATCCATCCATCCAAACTTTCGCATTTATAATATAAGTATAGATGTATGTTTGTGAGAAAGCATAAGGATTTGTTTAGTAATGCTGATGATTTATATCCTCGTAACCGACGATGACGTGGGGGTCGCCACAGGCTCGTTCTGAATATCCTTCCAAAATTGGCAAAATATAGTAAAAGTTGTGTATCTATGTGTGTACTTTTATGTAATAAGATACCAAGTCATCTCAAGACATTAAACATGAGATTATTTAAAAATAAATTGCATGAATGGTTGTGTAGTCATAGTTTTTATACTGTCAAAGACTTCTTAGACAGTAAATGGTAAAAATTTGTACGCTTATCACTGTTAAGCAAAAACGTGAATGCTCTTGTTTTTTTTTTTTTGTATGTTACCATCTTTTCATACAATGTCTTTAAACAAATAAATATTATTCTATTGAAATAATTTACATATTCCCGGAACAGAACTTCATAATGATAAAATTAAACACAGCAACAAATAACTTTTATCAATGCCTGGAACAACTTCTCATGTGTTGTTCCCAACAATTTGACAAGGAAGTTTCCTCGACTCCGTAACTTCTTAACTAGGAAAGTTGGCAGTCTTCGAACTCGTTTTGTTTCGTACCTTTCGTGATCATATTAACTGAAAAGAGAAACTCCCTCATTAATCACGAGGAAAAGTCTTGAAGGGAAGAACTATTGTGGAATGTAATTTTCTGTTTTACGTGTTTTGGGAAGTTGGTTTAATTTGGACTTGTGTCAGTTGAAATAAAGAAGTGAATGAATGAGCTCTTGTAAGGGCATGTAACAGTGAATTTATGAGATGTCTGAATAGAACACGTCCTATGAAGAAGATACTTAGGTAGTAACGAGTTGATGAAAACTCTTGTAAAACTATGGCACCAATTTCCGTCTACATTTGAAAACCTAATCATCATCTACATACAGCCTATTCAAATACTTTGGAATACCAGTATTTTACATGGAGCGACTGATATCTGGACCTCCATTCTAATAATGGTCTGCAATATACGTTTTCCTATCTCCACATGTAATTAATTTGATACCATTAAACAAACATTACGGCTAAAACTGTGTTAATGGAATAATTTAATCAAACCGTAGATCTTCTGAATCTGTTCATTACATAGAGACCATCTGTACCACAATCAAGGTGGGGTTCGACTGCAAACGATTAATTTGTAAGCGAATATATTATTCGGGAAAACTTTTTGTATACCATTCTCCTGCCCTTAACCCAATTTATTTGGGGTCGGCAAAGCGTGTCTTCTTGCCCCATACTTGTTTATTACTCGTCATCTCAGCAGTCACCTCCTTTCTAGCCATATCATCCTTCACACAGTCCATCCATCGTTTCTTTGGTCTTCCTCTACTCTTATAGCATTCCTCCGCATAACATGTCCATACCACGAGAATCGATTACCGCACAACTTTTCAGTCTCCGGTGCCACTTTCAGACTTCCTCTTATGAACTCATTCCTTATTTAACAAAAAATGTCACTAATGTTAAGCCAAGCCTTTTTTATAACTTTGTTGGGGTCAGCTCCCAGTCTATACGAAAATATAGATAGCTGATATACTGGGTATTACTTTGACTACCTTTGGTGGGACTGGTTGCCAGACTTTCGGGTTTCTGAATAACCGTAACGTCTGTAAAAAATCTACAAATGATCAACGGCGTAACGTGCGTATCCTAATGTAGTGAAATCTGATAAAATAATACAGCTGATAAAAGAGACAATCAGTACCTGTATGACTTCTAACCCTGAAAATGTACGACCAAACTGAACCAAAAATATCCCTCTCTCTCACCAGTTGTGCTAACATTTAACGCCATCCATTTCAAAAAAAAATACTGACACAGCGTTACAACTGTTAGTTGTACGCTACCACTCAAAGCGTATGTGACATTCAACAGATAGGCCACGTCCAAAAAGTCTTAAAAATGGCGCGCCTTTTTCCGCTGCTAGTTAGGGTTGCTGTACACATATTTGGCTCGGCACACGGCAGAATTTGCTGAACAACAGAGCCGACCCGGAACAATTACTACACAAGTTTTCGACTTGCCAATCGGCAAACGTCGTTCGCCATCTACCATCGTTAACTCATGTTTGTGCCGGCACGGCACTATTCATGTTAAACAGACTACCTTTTTCCGAACGTACATCTACAATAAATATTTTATTCTGCCACCGAAAGATTCCGAATCGAATTCGTAGCGCCCCTTAAAAATGGCACTCGTTTTCCGCTGCAAGTGAAGCTCCGCCCAAACGATTGTGACAGATGTCCCAAGATGTCTTCCACCCTGACATTTCCGCGACCCATCACACCTCCCGTTCGACGTGTTTCCAATAAGGAACTTGCACAGATCTGATAGCGTACCAATAACTTTAGATAGAAATGGGAGCAATTGGATTTTATCAAAATTGAAGACGTCTTGACAGGGGTCGAATCAAATCTATTGTCTTGTTAGGTATAATTTCTTTTGATCATTTGAAGATTGGTACGTAAAAAGTAGCTGCAAAGAAGGTAGGTACATGAGGTGAGCCGATGTTAAATTTTTCGTTCTTATTGGATTCTAGCTTCTAACCGCGACTTCACCCGAATGCAAAATACATTCTATAGCTCTTGGCAATAGTGTTACTTTACACCAGTGAAGGATTTTTTAAAATTGGATGACTAGTTTCAGAGATTACCTCCTAAATCTAAACTTACAAACTTACCTCTTATTATTTGAAGAAGATTAAGGCAATGTTGATGAAGTGTTAACAAGTGAATCTCTAATTTGTGAATTACAAAAACTAAGATTAAAGTAATCAATTATTCAACACATTAACTTCCTATACTAAACAAATTATGTCCTGCAATAATCGTTTATTACTTCTTGTATTATTGTAATATTTACTTTTTTCATAAAAATCCTTTCAAGGAACAACCCGCTAAGCAGCTTTGCAGCTTCCATAGTATTTCCATATATTTTCTAAGAAACATTTCTTAACAACACAATCAGATATTGAAAGAAAATGTGATCGGGGAAAAAGTCATAAATAAGCGTCTTTCTCTTACACAATGATCTATTGAGTATTGCGTAGAATGTTAAATTTCCCATAATTTCCATTGGGAATTCGACCGTACGTACCTACCTTTTCTGTTTGTGTTCATCCGATAACGTTGTTTCTACCTATTTAATGTTTTTTTGAACAAGCCTAACATTTTCTCAATTATGTAGCTGTCGGTCGCCAGTCTGACTGGATGCAACTGAACATCAGTATTTCCTAACTGAATTCCACAGCCCATTTCTGAATATCATGATACTATTTGGCAAGACTGCTTTATTATGCCTTCAGGTTGCTTACCACCCGTAACGACTGTCAAATTTCTATAGCCAGGACAGCACGGTAAGGCTGCCTGTCTACTGGAGCGGAAAAGAGAGGAGAGGGAGCGGAGCTGTATGAATTTTGACAAAAAATATTGCAAAAAATCTAAAGTCCGTCCCACTCCGCTTATTTTATGCAATTCTTTTCCGATGCAATTCTTCTTCGGTCCAGTGGACAGGCAGTCTTACCGTGCTTTCCAAGCTATGGAGGGGTCTTGGTATTAATGGATAGTCACCCGTCTACAGCCTCCTGTAATGTTTTTAGAATACTTCACTAATCCATGTTTTGATGCAAATAGTGTTCGATTTTATTCAATGGATTTTTTTTTATAAAGGGGGAAGTGCCAGGTTAGCCCGTGAAATTAAAGTTTTCTTTAGTTTTTTTGCAATTTGCAGGACAGTGTTAGGTTGTATGTAAGTCACACAATATTTCTTGCTTAGTTTTAAATTTTATTTTATATTTTGCTTTTTTATATTTTGTATTGTGTAGGTACTTGTGGCGTGTGCCAATAAACGTTTTTTCTTTCTCTCTTTCTTTCTTTTAAAACAAAATATGATCTGCGAACGTAACACGTATGTTTTACACAATATTATGATAATTATAATCATCAATACAACCCTCAAAGTTCATTTAATCCCAATCAATGACTTTATCATGGAAAATTCATTCATTAAGGTAAAATGAATTTAAAGGGTTGTATTGATGATTTTAATGATTATAACTCGGTAAACCCATATTTTTTACGATCGCGAATCAAATTTTAATCAACATACAACCCTAAACTGACCTGAATTTGAATTTCGCCGCCTACCCTAAGCTGTTGCAACTCAATGCTTTCACATTGAGCTGGAAGCTTCAAAACATCGGTTTTCATTGTGTGTTGAAAAATCAAATACTATTTTTGTATTCAAAACTATATTTCAGATCGTTGGAAAATAATTTATTTGACGTTAAAGTATTACGCATGAATATTGAATAAGAGCGGTTTTGTACTCTCTCCGTGTAATAGTATTTAATGATAAATATTGTTTACCGGTTAAACTCGTTTACTGGACGCATTAGCGGTTTTAGTCCGAGTATTACCAACCGAGGTATTAACCGATTATTATTAACACATAACTCATAGGCAATCTGTTTACAATACTGTTTGTTATTAATTGGCGTCAAACTGGAGTGAGATAATGTTGGTTATCCTTCGCTATTTTTGGAAATATTACGTTCAAAGGTGATTGTCATAAGCTGTTTATTATTGTAAATTTATTAATACGAATTTCACCAATGAATATGAAAGTGATCAGCACATCCAAATTGCTTTCAAGCTCGCAGTCTCAATTTTCCACTAAATTATGACATCGACAGCGCTTCAATGCAGTTTAGTGGTTGATCGCGTTTAATTTTACTGCTAAAATAAAATAATTTAGATTCAAGTACCTTCACCAACCATCTTAACAAAACCCTCTTTAGATCCGAGCAGTACATCATTAAGTGGGTATTATAAACCCAAAATTTGGAGCAGTACTCCTTAGTTCATAATCCTGTTTAGGGATTATAATGCCTTTTGCAAAGGTCCTTATCCAGGGTCGCACATTCGTACTTATGGACCAGTCTTTAGTTTTAAGAGCTGGAATTTGCTAATGTTTAACTTAACATACTAATGTTTATAATGTCACAAGGGACCTATGTAAGTTACCTAAAATAATATTATACAGGGTGGAACCTCCACCAATGCTAAAATGGTTACCACGTGTTCAGTACATCGTTGTGAATCCCCCAAATAAAAAATTTACGCCGGTGATTGAAAAAAAACAGCTGTTTTCTACAAAACTGCAATACCTACGGGTTAGTCTCTGAGTACCCCGATCCCTGTGGCACCCGTACCGGAGGACCCCGAATTCGATAAATATGATAACATTTCTTTCTTTTGTTTTTTCTATTGTTTTCAACTTGTACGGTCGACATAAAAAGTGCTTAAATGTATGTGACAGTCAAAAAGGATGGAACGGCTGAATATTAAAAAAAATACCGATGAAAAATTTCTATGATCGTTTTAGCCTCGATGTCCCGGTCACCCTGAGTGTTTCGCTTAGGGCAAAACCCTAGGCGAGGAACAAACAATAGTTATTGTAATAAATGACTGCTGCTAGTTTAGCCTATAATTTCAAAGGACTACATTGAATTGGCCACTATAAGTTAAACACAATACCTATCGGATTAGATTTGCGTGGATAAGCAAGCGCCAGGCATTCAAGTTACCAATACTACGTTATCAATTTCCATGGGATTGAGTAGCATATCTGGGATGCAGACAGACAGATGTAATGCAAGTCAGGAATGTGTAAGTAGAATGCATCCTATTAGTACTAGATTCATAGACATTGATAGAGAGATTCATACTGGAGTGTAAATGTGGTGTTGCCTCACAAACGATGGAACTAAATGCAGGAAATGTCTAGTCTAGCCCTTCTTACATCGTTATCGGTTTTTAACCGACTTCAAAAAAGGAAGTGTGTGGTACCTCATTACTATGTCATTTATGAACCGATTTGAAAAATTCTTCTTTTATCTAAACGAATATACTTTCCGATTGGTCCCATAGAAATTTCATCAAAATCGGTTCCGAAGTTTGGTTTTTAAATCAAAATAGCTTGAAAAAATAGTCATCCAAGTAAAAGAAATCGCAAAATTGATACTTAACAAGGATTTGTGTGAGATACAATGACTAAAAAGGGTAAACTAAAAACTATTTTGCAAAAAAAAATAACCGACTTCCAAAAAAACACAAAAAAAAGTAAAATAACTTTACTTTCGGAAGACGGTGGCAAAAAAGTGAATGAAACGAACAATAGTCACCGACTATCGAATGTAATTTTTTTCTATGTATAATAATCTTATATCTAAATACTTAACCACCATAAAATCAGATACCCTTTCAACACGAAAGTCTTACCCACATAAGTTAAGCAGTAAAGCCTCGGTCACGTAACACAGTTTGATACTTTTATCTCCAATCCGTGCTCACGCTCCGCAATTTTGTGAAACCGTCTGAAAGCTGAACATTTTACCTCGTTGAGGTAACATCCTATTTCTATAAGCGACATCATCATTCGCCTGCCCATAACCCAATTTATTTTTAGAGTGGGGGATGGGCCTGCGTGTGAGTTTACTGCCAGACAAAGACCTGTGAGCGAGTACACAACTAAATCTAAACCAATAGTGCACATAATCGTACCTAAAAAAGATTGAGGGTTATTTTAATGTTATTAGGTATTTAATTAATGCGTGTTGAAAAAAAATTTTTTTTTTTTATGGGGGTCGGCGCAGCCTTTGTCTCTTCTTTCATACTTCTCTGTTACTTGTCATCTCATCAGCCACCTCCTTTCTTGCCATATCTATAATCATTAATTCATTATTGTATTAAGTTTTACGGTGCCGTATCCAAAAGATGTCAACGGAATCCTATTATTAAGGCCCCGCTGTATGTCCGTCCGAGTGTCGCAGGGTTGTATCTATAAATAGCTAAAATCTTCTTCTTTTCGAATCGAAGAGTGAAATGTGTTCCGACTAGCTCTTTGCTTTCAAGATACTCAGCTTTTGATCTTTTTTTCGTCAGCATCTTTGAAGCTAGGTGTCTTAACGGCCAAGGTGAAGTTATCTTCCTATAAAAAGCTTGCAGAAGTAGAAGGAACAGATTATGGATAACTATCAATCACAATATGTACTGCCTCGTTCGTGAAGCGGTCGCAATCACGAATGCTGAGCACGAGGTTCTGGATTCGATTCCCGGGTCGGGCAAATTGTTATTTGGGTTTTCCATTAGGAATTTCTCAGTAGCAGTCACGTAGTCTGGATTTGTGCCCGGTTGATGGCGATAGGCTCGCCCCTATGGACACATGGGACTTAAACATAACTGGTGAAATTTGTGTGTACTATTAGGTACACCTCTGCCTAAACCTTCGGGGATTACAGGTGTGATGTTAAGTTATGTAACAATCACATCTAGTTTTTGTTCATCCCTCAAACTTTCAGAAATAAATAGTCGGTTTTGGCACAGCGCATACCCCGCTCAACATAGTTTGATACTTGTATCTCAAATCTACAGTCGGCATTCCCGTAATACCGTCAGAACACTACTTGAATTAGCATCCAATTTGCTTAATGGCCGTTAATACGAGCTTCACGTGTTAATTCGACTCGTTAACTAAGTGCTTTAGGTTTTGCTGAAAAACTGCTAAGGGTTTTTGCAGGGTAATCGGTTTTTATATATTTTTTAACATTGAATTTTTTCATGAAATGTTTACAAGTTTCGGCGTTTTACCTTTTATTTTGCAATGCAAGAAAAGATAAGCCAGGGCAGTACAGCACTACAGTAACAATGTAGCCTAAGATCGAAATGATACCTACTGTTTTGGAACTGAAAAAAAAATGTTGTCGCTTTAGTAAGAAGAGTAGTCTTCCAGCCTAAGGGCTCATTTACGGAGACGAGGCGCGTTGCGCGGCGCGTTGTGCGGTGCGGCCCGCTTTCAATCCAAACATAATAATTATGGCGATGTATGGGAGTTTTTACGGAGAAGCGACTTTACGCGTCGGGCGGCGCGTTGCGCGGCGCGTTGGACGCGCTTACACACATCAAAAAAAGTTTTATTTTAATATGGTTTATTGTTTTATATTCTATTATTTTTATTATATATGACGGCGTAAGAGATGGCTGAGCGATAGCGCCGTTGTCATTAGGGTTCGGTGGTACCGGGTTCATGATGAAATGTTAAAATAATAGTTTCGGTTTCGGTACACAAAAATCACAGTTTATTATTTAACACAAATTTACATTAAATAATAAACTGCGGCGCTATCGCTCAGCCATCTCTTACGCCGTCATCAGAATTGGGATCTGGACTCGATTCCCACTGGCGTGCTATGTTCGAGATGCAGCAGAAGAACATGATGCAGCTGATCGAAGCCATCAGGACACCAACAGTGGCACCTCAGATCATGCTGCCAGAAATTAATCCGGAGCTACCAGATTTCGATCCACGTGCTTGGTGCGGTACTATCGATATTTGCCTCGACGAACGTCCACTGGAGGGTGCATCGCTTATTATAGCTCTGAGCAAAGCCCTGAAAGGTAATGCGTCATCGTGGCTGTCGCAGATTTCGCATGCAGGCATGACGTGGCAGCATTTCCGCGACTTATTCCTTGCGCGTTATGCATCCACTGAAACTCTTGCTGCATCTCTCATCCACAACGTCCGGCCGAAGGAGGGCGAATGTCTCGAGCGTACGCCAGCCGCCTAATGACTATCCTGTTGGCTCGATGGAAGAATCGAAGCCATGAAGAAATAGCCACGTCGTATGTGCTCGCTCATGTCTCTCAGTTCGACTCTCGGCTTAATCGCTTGGCGTTTACTAGCGAAATAACGTCACACAACAAGTTACTGCAGGAGATTAAGGCGAGTGAAAGTCTGAAGCGGAAGTTCGGTCGCAGTACCGGTGATGGCGCCACTGATGCAAAGCGTTTAAAGCCACAAACTTCCACTATGTTCACGTGCCATAAGTGCGGAAAACCGGGACACAAAGCGGTGAACTGTCGTTCGAAGTTTACGCAGCCTGCTGGAGCTAACGCCCAGAAAACTACACCGGCGGCGACTTCATCGGGTTCCAGCAAAAGAATAACGTGTTTCCGTTGTGGAGAAGCCGGACTCATCTCTACGAACTGCCAACGCGGCAGTGCGGGTGGCGCGAATTCGTCGGCGGGCAGCGCTGTCAACGCAACGGCGGAGCGACGCGTCGATAGCTGCGAAATAGCAGGTGTTTGCGGGCAATTGGAACAATCCGGTGAGTCGTTTTCATTTTGTTTGATTCCGGCGCCGAGTGTTCTCTCGTTAAACAAAGTGTAGCTTATAAATTCTCGGGCAAACGTTCACTTTCAACCGTGCAAGTAATTGGTATCGGTAATAATTCGAATGTTTTTAGCACTGAACAAATTCTTAGTGATGTTGTGGTCGACAATAACGAACTGTCAATTTTATTTTACGTACTACCCGACGATTGTATGAAATACGATGTTATGATCGGACGCGATATTTTGACACTTGGCTATACGGTACATTTAACTGAATCTACCCTACGTATTTCGAAAGTCACAAATGTAGGTTGTTGCTATTTACCTCCCGTAATTGATCTTTACAATGTTGATTCTGATATTTCAAACGAAAACAAGGACCGGTTGACGTCCCTTTTGAATGAGTATTCGAATGCTTTTATCAATAGCTTACCGTTAACTCGAGTGACTACGGTAGAGACATCCGATCGATCTTGGCAAGATGCACTAGAAGACGTCCAACTTGCATTAAATTGTTCTGTCCACCGTGTCATAAAAGCAAGCCCTCTCGAACTTTTGATAGGCCGCGTAGCTAGACCCCTAAATCTTTTAACGTTAGACGATACCGAATCAGAGATTAACCTTCACGAGACGAGAGAGCAAGCGGTAATAAATATTGACAAAAATGCAAATTATGAAAAATCTAGATTTGATAAAGGTAAAGCTAAGTTGGTAAAATTTGATGTTGGTGATTTGGTTTTAATTCAAAATGAAGAACGGAATCAGACTAAATTAGACCCCAAATATAAGGGACCGTTTAAAGTTGTAGAAGTACTTGACGGTGATCGTTATCTTTTAAAATCTTTGAATGGTAATAGAACCTACAAGTACGCTCACGATCGTATACGAAAGATGCCTCTAAGTAGTGTTCCTAATGAGTTAAACGTAGAGGACGGTGATGAAAGTACCTCCACCGAGTAGTAGACACATACCATGGCTATTTGGTCGCACCGTACGCACTAGTCTGTAGTCGTAACTGCAGCTCACTTGTGAGCTGTTCAGGGGGCGATGGGCAGCTGGTGGTACGGCGGGGACCTGGGTCTCAATGGAGACTATTGTTGTTTTGGTCTTGTACTGACCTGGGAGTCGCAGACTCTATGTGATGTGTGTGGTCGTATCACATGAGGTGATGACGATATGGGTGGCATAAGTGTCACTAGCTGCTGCGGCAGCTGGGCCATGAGCGTTGTATGTGATCGAAGTTGATTTAGTTGCTGAGTAAATATGATTGAGACTTAGAGGAACCTTTTGTTTGACAACTGTTATTCTCAAGTTATGCTATTCCATAAAGATGTGGTCAGGTTGACCGAGCCTGTACAGTTGCTCCAAATTTGATTGTTTGGTTACAGGTACTCACGAGGACGTGTAACTTGTCAGGCTGGCCGTGTCGGAGAAAGCGATAACTTTTAAACATCAAGTTGCTGATTTGACCATTGTAGTAGGGGTAAACGCCGTGACGTCAGATGTTGTTTTAATGGCGGCACGTGGACAGAGTCGTTTTGTAGAGTGGGGATTGTGCCGAGATCACTTTTGCTCGGAACTCCAACCAAGTCACTCCTTCAGAACGAAACTGTCGGTTTGCCCATTTTGTGGAGATTATTTGTTAGTGTTATTTAATGTAAATTTGTGTTAAATAATAAACTGTGATTTTTGTGTACCGAAACCGAAACTATTATTTTAACATTTCATCATGAACCCGGTACCACCGAACCCTAATGACAACGGCGCTATCGCTCAGCCATCGCTTACGCCGTCATATATTTTTAAGTAAAGATTCCCCTAAAACATACCCCAACGAAATTAAAACAATTTAACAGCAACAATGTGTGGCAATCAAAAACGCTATTCATTTATTAACAGTTTTATTTTGTTACCGGGTGCCAGTTTCGTCGGCTGAACAAACAGGTAGGTCGGAAAGTGTGGGCAAACTTCCATGAATTACACACACGCTGGCCTAGCGCACACACAAAGCAAACGCAAGGAGCGCGTGTTCAGTTGGTATGTTTCGAATACAAGGAAGATTTTCTAAATAAAGTTGTTTTTTTTATAGATTAATATTTTAAAGTAAAGTTTTGCGTTGAAAGTTTTTTTTTTAACAAAAACAAGTACCTACTTAAGTATTAAATGGTAGTTGTGCCTTTATTGTTTAAAAGCAAGTAAGTAAATATAAATGAAATTGCTTTGTTGTTACTTTTGCACTAACGACATTGCATCTCTAGATTCTAAATCCCAGATTAAAACGAAATGAACTCAAAAGCATACTTTACAAAAGTGTTCTACATATGAACACGAAAAAATCTTCTCTAAAAATAAAATAAATTTTACTAAAAACTAACAGCGAGTTCTGCTTGCGTGGCCGCAAAAAGTCTTCTACTAAGCTGCTAGCACGCGAATACTAACCACAAAAGTTGTATATTACTCGACTTTAAAGCCAGAATGGTGCTCGAATGACCTGTAACTTATTTTTAATACTAATTTACATGTTTTAGTGACCTGTGTTATTTTGTATTGTGGAAAAGTACGGGGTCGTTATTGGTAAAAAATATGAGTAAGTAGGGGAGGGATCCCTTCTTTTCGCATAATGTTTTTTTTCCTTATGTACATTGGCATAACTGTTTTGGCATATATTTTTCGGCTTTAATGTTATGCCATAACTGTTTTTCGCTTACAGTTCATGTTGGCATAATTATCTTGTAGGCTAATTTGTTTTGGCATAATTTTAATTCGCATAATGTTACTAGGCCTAATGACTATTAGCAATAAGAATAACATAAAAAATATTAAGTTATTTTGATGTATTTATTTTTAATTTCCATGCAAAAGATTTATTTTGGTATCATGTCATTTAACCGAAAATTAATTTACGAATTGTCATTTGACAAGAACCGCTTGGCAGAAACATACCTAATTGGTAATTTTCATCAGCTTACTACATTTATTTGCCAAACTTGGCAAATAATTCAATTAAAAAAATATTTACGGTAAACTTTTATTTGACAAACAATTCAGTTTATATTCAAGTCATACTCACAACTCGTACTCGCAACTTCCTAAAAATTAAACTCACTCAAGGGTTATTTTAATTAATAAAACAACAAAAACTTAGAATTCAAGAGCGAGCGAAGCGAATTCGGGACTTGGGACACCTACGACACGGACAGGTTAGGTTCGAAGGGGATGGCGGGGTGTACTGAGCGAGCAGAGCGAGTGAACTAAGACTCCGTCATCCCCTTCGTGTTAGGTTACTTTAACCCTGCAAACAGAAATAGGAGCCCCGCAGAGCGGGGCTACGTCGACTACGCCTTATTTCAAAATATTGATATTTTAAACCATTAAGTAAGTCACCCGTTAGGTATGCTAAACTTTTAGTTTTAGATATTTATGTACCTCTCATGATCGCTTTATGCCTGGTTTAGAAGATTTATTATAAACATGACATTTAGGTTAAAAAAAATGTGTTAAAATGTATAAAAATGTGTTTTAGTGTCGTAACATTTTAAGAGTTCATTTTTATGCGTATTTGTTATGCCTATACAAATTATGTTTTAATATCATTATGCGTAAATAAATGTATGCTTTAGAATGTTATGCTTAAACATTATTATGATTAGACAAATTATGCGTAAAAAAAATATGCGTAAGCTGTTATGCGTAAATATAATTAGGATGAACAAAACCATGCCATGTTATATTATTATGTCTTAAAATTTTATGCAAATGGATAGGGAACCGTAAGTAGGTGGTACCTCCCGACGCGACATTGTAGGTACTAGTACCTATGCTTAACTACTGGCAGTTTCGTTTGGGTTTTCAGCGACGGGTTGTACTCATTTGAAAATGGTAGATTCTCTGCAAACTTTACAAAGACAAAATGGTTTGTGTCCTTTTAGAATAAACTGTTCCAGCGTTCGGTAAATAATTAAAAATAGTTTTTAACATCCTTTCATAACTCAAACTCATGGCATTTATTTCAAAAAGTTAGTGTACGCGTAAATTACACAATATTAAACTGAAAACAGCGTCAGCATCACATACCTAGGTACATCATTCACAAACTCGACCCACAAAACCATACCGATTGACCTGACATTACAATAATACAATACATATACCTCACGTACCTATTATATCATCCAACTGTCACACATAATTCCTAAATAGATCCTCCTGACGTCGCATCAATCCAAATGACTTATCGCTCCTAGATCAAGCTTCCTTTGACAAGGGTGTATGAGGTCCATACAATTATTGTAGGACGGCATGACATGCGATGCTCTGAATGGTATGAATAGGGACCTATTTAGGTAACATGATTGGACGTTGACACCTACTAGGCGTTTATGGAATCCTGGTATCTTTAAGTAGACGGGAATATTGATATAAACTACTTTTTAGTTTTACTGACAGTCTCTGTGTTTAACTGAGACTGTTTGTTAGTCATTTGTTTTAAGAAAAGACTAGCAAACATTTATTTTTATTTTACCGAAAATCCACTAGTGTGCAGTTACTAAACATATGAAGCGTATATAAAAAAAACACAGTGAGACGATTTTATGCTGGCTGGTAATTTTATTTTGAATTTGGTAGTACATTATTTACAAACTACATAAAAAAAGTAAAATATGTAAAAGTATCAAAATAGAAAAAGAATTAACGGGTGTTAAAAAAATCATCCACATTGTCAATTGACAAGGATTATTCGACATGAACCAATTCTTTTTTTGCCATGATGCAAAAATAAGCAGTTTATCAAAAATTAAAAAGGTGTGTGATATATTTAAAACAGCGCCCGGATTAAATCCTTTTGCTGATATTGTTTCGAGGTTTACAGCAGCCAAAATAAATGTTTAAAATGCCCAGTCATGCTGTATAATAAAGATATTCTGTGAATATACGACAATAGGATGGGGGAAACAAAAGAAATTATGATTAATTGATATTTTTCCGTTTATCCGTGCGGAAATGTTGGGCTTGCTCGACCTCGAGCTTTTTATCGCAATATTATAAGTAAATGTTACTTTCTTTTGTAATAAATGGCAGAAATCATAGTAAGTCATAACGCTATTTCTTGTCATAAGGCCGCAAAAGGCCTACTCATCGACTTCAATAATGGCCCTTTCATAGCGTGACGGCTGACGGAGAATGGAAGGAAAAAACATGTTGCGCCGACCCCAAGTAATACGGGACAAGACCAGGAAGATGATGGTGATAATACTCGCATGGGGAGGTTAATAGTTCATAATATGAAGTTACTTTAACCATGACAAACGAGGTTGGTCCTTCTGACCGATTATTTGTTATGAAAAGATTTGATATGAGAAGATTTCAATTATTGTAGCTTTCAATTTTGTTAGAATTCTTGGGCCTTACAGACTCATGCCGAGAACCCCCGAGAACACCCGAGAAGTGTAAATGTCTTATGTAATATCCTCATCCATTAGTTAACAAAAAGATAACTTATACCTATGTTAGTAAAACTTATGTTATATATAAATACATACATACTTGGAAACCAGGCTGTTGTTCAAAATGCATCATTGAACAACATCACCTAACAAAGGAGTATCGTACCTCCCCGATATGGTCTTCAGGATGGAGTTGGAACTGTCCCGCACTCTGCAAAGCCTTTGCTTTGAAGATTTGGGATTTGGGATTTCTTTCTGACGATAGCGTGGAAGCCATCGACGTGTGCTTGTGCAAACATACCTGATGCACTGCAGAACCGGGGCAGCCCCATCAACATCCTGAACCCGTTATTACATTGGACTCGAAGGGCGCTGATAGCCCGCTGAGTATAATTGGTCCACAGGCTGCACGTGTAAAACACTTGGCAATAAGCTTTAAAAAGCGTTATTTTGACTGACCTGCTACCGCGTGCGAACCTGCGAGCCAACATGTTACATCGGACTGCCGGCGCCCTACGTTCCCTATCAATATCCACTTGGTCGTTAAGGTCATCGGTTACACAATGCCCCAAGTATTTGAACTGGTACACTCGCAATATGTCATTCCCATTTAGTTTAAAAAAAGATAATTGGAAATTTCTGTTTCTATGGAAAATTTAAAATAAATTTTGCGAAAAAAAAATCGGTTCAGTCATTATCGAAAAATAAAGACTTGAAAATTTGAATGACATGCCGTACGGCGTACACGCTTTTAATAAAATTCAAACGAAAAATAGTTTCTCATTTTCTCAGTAGCATTCTGGAGTCCTGAATGCTACTGAGGAACTATTTTTCCATGACTTTATTTAAACGTGCCGCCGGGTTTATGAAAATAGGCTCGTCCCTATTACAGAGACCTTAATGGCGAAATGTGGGTGTACTATAAAGAAGGTACATCTTAGCCTAAACCTTCGAGTAATACCAGGCGTGATGTTATGTTCAAATGAAAAATAATTTCGAGTAAATACTGAAACATTGCTAAGTCCATTAGGAAATATAAAACGCAAGATTTCGTCGGTTCCTAGTACGTTTATATGCAGACTCATGGTAATTTTAAAACAGCCTTTTCCGTACGTTTGAGTCGCCGGGGAAATCAGATGCTGAAAATATTTTTATAGAGTTCATAAAACGTTGGACTAGTAACCTGCAACTACCTGCATAATAATAAGCTAATGCTTTATTTGAACGAAGCACGGTTTCGCTAAGCTGGGCAATAAATAATGGTGCCTTGTTTATGGCTTGGAGTTTATACTAATAAAAATATGAAAGGCGCCTCCTATGAGTACAGTAAATAAGTATTCAGTGCATACTGTGTAAATAGTGTTTACTTATTGTTACAAGTAAATAGGTCATTCTGTGAGCACAATAAATGCCGTTAATTGTCCGCGAAGCAGACGTAATAGTTAAACTAGCAATCGCCCTTGATCTAGTGCAATTAGATTATTACACAGTAAGGTGGAACGAAGTTTATAGTGGTCGGATTTTTATGGGACTTTTTTTATTGAATTTCTAGAGTTGTGGAGAAGAAAGTTCTTTCATTTTTCTTTTTTTCGACGAATTCATATTGTGGTTGGCGGGGTGGAAGGTTTTTACGACTTAACAAAACATTGGGATTTCTTTGACGTTGGTCCCGGCTGTCATTTGTAGATCTTTGACAGTCGTTACAGGTAGTCAGTGACCCGAAAGTGTGACATCCAGTCTTACCAAGGGGTATCGTATTACCCAGTATTAACTGGGTCGTGGAGGTCAGATAGGATAGTTAGACTGGAAGCCGACCCCAATATAGTTGGGAAAAGGCTAAGCAGATGATGATGAAAACATTGGGATTTCTTTCTAAGTTTTATATTAGGGTTTTGATGCACACACACTTACTGCTATAAATTATCTCGATGATAGTGAAAACCACTTCAAAATAAATTCGTTGCGTAGTTTAAAAGAACAACTCGTCGACAGACTTCAGTTGTAGCGAACATATCCAAATTGACAAAAACAACGTTAGCGGCACCTGTGACGCAAATTAAGAACTAAAAACCTTGCATCGCTCAATCAGAGTTATCTGCGATATATGCTTATTAATTTATAAAATCCCGACCGTTAGGCAGAGTAGCCTACCAGACACATCAGCTGTATGCTCGAAGGATCCTCCCTTACCAATCGGGGAGAACTGTACACCCTGTTCCTCATACCACTAAAAAAACGACAAAAGTGAGTTTAATTATTGACAATATGTGTCGAAATGACCTACCCTCTTATCGTGTAGGTTGCTGTTACGACCAACGTTAGTCTGCGTGATGTCTAAAGCACATTAATCGTCAATTCACACTTAAGTAACGATTCCACTCCGCTGTCGAATAGATTTCACTTTGGTGTTTTGGAACCTTTTTACAGCTTATTTCGCGTTGAATCGATTGCGAAGCAGATGAGAAAAATAGGATATAACTGCTCTCCGAAAACATTTGAATGCTCCAAGTATGGTTTTCGTAAAACTGTTATAATTTAAATCAACTACCCTATTATCTTTGTAAAGAGCCAAGTAAAATTAGGGCTCATGAGTATAGATAGATGAGGATAGATAAAAGTTGCAAAACCACATTTCTTTTATAAGATTTTATGCAAAAATCACATTCAACATTTTTCGATCATGGATTACCGCAAAACACCTGATTCCGCAACTTATATTTATTTAAATCCTTTTTACATATCTCAAATCCTGCTGGGATTCACAAATAGCTTCGTTCAGAAATCCGAAAATTATAAAACGTTAACAAACGCCAATCTCTGCAAAACATTGACGGATACATAATATCTTCGCTTTTAAAAATAAAACCGTCGACGAAACGCCAATTACGTCACCCCATGTAATTTTTTGACCATCTATAGCCAGAAGTCAACTATACCCCCAATATCGTCCATCACTTCTATTAATAACGTCGTATCTGCACTGGACAATTTTGAGAAACACTGAATTAGTCTATTCAACTCGTTTCAATACAGAACTCGGGAAGCATGAAAAGATGTCATCGAGGCAGTCCCAAGGAAGATTGATGACAGTTTCTCTTAAAATAGTGCTATTCAGTCGAAACCCGGGGGAACAAGAACTTTTCTAGTTGGTGAGATGAACGAGGTTATATTGAAAAGTTGTTTTTGTGCAGAACTATTGAATAATGTTTTTTTATTAAAATGGTTGGCTGCGGTGGTTTAAATGCATTGGTAGTTTATGTCTTGTTTTTTATCTTTGTTAGGTTTGTTTTGGACTTGTTTGAGTAAAGTTTTTGTCTGCGCACTGGGGTAATAGGATTCGAGTCATAAGTAGTACTGATCTGATAAGGGACTGAATTGATCTAAACCAAAGTAATTTTGAAGAACAAGGTCTCATTTTCGGAACCACTTTGCATGATACACCTATAAACAAAAATATTAATGTTGATAAAAGGTACGATACCATTATCCCTTTCAAAAACAATATTGTTATCAAATAAGACTGGAGGGCGATAAATAAGGGCATGATTACAACAAACCGAAATTAAAAGCAAACATGATCTTGCACACATTGTTTGCTTATGTTTCTAATCAACTTGTGTAGCCTGCTCCTATATTTGTCGTACGTTAATACGTTGAGACCGATACTCTTTTGTTTGCAGTAAATAGAGGTAATAAGTTATTGAATAAAGTGAAAAGATGTTAGGAATTTCAAGGAGTAACAAAGAATAAATGGAGAAATTCTCTAATTATTCTCTGTATTACTTAATTTCTCATAAGTTGTATTAAGTATGTCTTCTTAGTTCCGTCTGTGTGTTTTGTAAAAAGGTTTTAAATAATAATATATATTTTTAGGTCCCCCTTTTCACTGCGTAGATTTTCATGACATTATTAGCAGTGTAAACTGCACAAAATTTGAAAGAATACTACATTATTTAGTATGATCCTTTTGTTGTAACGTGACATTTTAGGCTCATGTTAAAAACGTGTTATGACGTATACATTTATGAATAATGGATACAGTTTCAGCTTTAAATAAAAAAAAGTGTAATTATTTTCATTTTAAAATTTAACCCAAACTTATCTACACTTTCAATTGTTCCAGGTTTCAGTAACATAGCCTTAGGCCTTGGAATTATCATTGCTACGCTTCTCAACCTCACCGACTGCGATATCGTCACCGATGCACCGAAGACCAGAGAAATATACAACAATATATACCAAAGAGATAGTCCCAAAGATATATCGGAGCCCGAACTTCTGCCAGTGCTCCATGGGAACGATACTCGATGCCGCATCTCCGAGTACTTGTGTACGAATAAGAAGTGTATACCGATTAATCGATACTGCGATGGTTTGAACGATTGCGGGGACTCCTCCGATGAGCCGAGGCATTGTACACGTAAGTAGATCTTCAAAAGTTTTATATTTGGTAATAGAATACGTGTCGGGGAAAGTGTTGTCTTTCAGAAATATGAATTAAATGATAATGTCAGTTTTATAGATGATATAAAAAACAAAGAACAAAATGTAATTACTGAAAAACAACGAGCCAACCTCTGTTTTACAAGATACAATAAACCAGACAGAGTACATTTAACAGCTAAAGTACGTACGATAAACAAAAGCACGCAAAACGAAACATTAGTTGTTACTAATGTTTCGTTTGCTCTGCTCTGCTCTGCTGTTGCAGTAAAGTAGAAAGAAATGGTCCCTCTCTACGCGAGCATAAATTTTAGCACTTTTATAATCCCTTTTCCGAGGAAGTGGTTCGTACATGACGCGGCGACAGCAGAGAGGAGGTACAGGGTACAGTTTTATCCATATAAATATGCGTATAACTTGAATTCACGGACTAGAAATGAATAGAGTCGACAAAACAAATATTGTTCTTGAAGAGCAAAGGTTTTTTTGATCGCACGAATAAGTAACTAGAAGTAATGTTAGATAAAGGTTCAGAAACTTTACTTAAGGTCAATGAGAGAGCAGATTAAAATTTCAAGTTTTTGTTCAAACATCAAGAATCTATCCGAGCCCGGTTGAAGTGTTATTACTCCGATAAACTTTAAAGATTATTGGAAAGGGTCTATCCGAAGTGTTGTTGAAATTCCAGGCATTTTGTTGCCTAAAGTTTTCTTCAGTTACAATTTTCATAGCTATTTTAGAAGCAATTTCAATGAGTGCCTGGCTATTTGAGTATCTTCAGTCGTTTGAATAAACAATAATGTTTTACACTATCACTTACGGGATATCTTCCGCGATTAATGTTTATATTGAGCTCCCGATATTTCGACGCTCCACAAAACCTAGTGATATTGTGAGTATGTTTTGCCGTGACTTTGTACCGAGTTCCAGTAGTGCGCGTAGCAAAAGACAAAGAAAGCGGGTAGACAGTTTTGTCTGTTCCTAACAAGTTTTTACCATCCAACCGCATTCTCCAGTCATGTCGTGATCATGGCGCTTGCAACAGCGTCGAAATATCGGGAGCTCAATATAAACATTAATCGCGGAAGATATTCCTTAAGTGATAGTGTAAGTTCAGTTATAAACCGTGAAAGCTTAAAACAGTGTTTGAATAATGTTCTAGTACACTTGTTCTTGAGCTAGGCTTGAAGTTTGATTAGTTATGGAATCAGGCGTTACTTTTTGCAAATGCTATGCAAAATATTGAGTGCTAACTCCGCGAACACATAATAAAAAAAATATAGGTTTGGATACAGGATGCAAAAAGCAAAGCAAAGAAGCATGAAGTTTCATTTAAGTTAAGCTATGACAGTTTTTCCGTAACAAAATTCTTTGTTAACTCTAGTTAACAAAGAATTTTGTTAACTACGAAGTAGCAAGAAGTAACAAGTAAAGTAAGTAAAGTCTAGTTTAGAGTTGTACCAAATCTTCCGACAGACTAGATAGATTTGTGTGCTAAATAATTCAACTTTAGTATTCGAAGCTCATGTTAATTTTCATTTTACGACAATTTAGAAATACTTTAGTTAAAGGGACAATCTTTAGAACTGTATAAGGTCACAAAGTACAAACAAAACTCTGTATTCCTTTAATTATATATCGTCTCATAATGACAGGACTATATACGCGGAAACTAACAAAGATACGGAATGGTAACGGTTTGTTAAATACACATCCCCGAGGGAAATTGAAGTCTGGAGGCATTCGTAACAAATTAATTGTAAGGAAACGGTGAGAGGGGGAATAGATGCACAATTTCCGTACACAAGAACCTTGGAGAAGGGATTCTCTTTCCTTGTAAGAGTATAAACAGTTTTCTTAACAATTTGAACCGTTCCGTCATATCCAACGTCATTAATTGAGTTTTCTGACATTATTAAGATTTTGTTGAATTGAATGCTGTTGTTTGATATGACCATACACATGTATTATAGTTAACTTACAACATTTGAGGAATGAATTTTCGTAATTGAATAGGAAACTCAGTTGGTCCGAGATTTCAAAATGGAAAATCAGAAATCAGTTTTATAATCGAAGGTGCAAATTCGACTCACGCAATACAATAAATTCAACTTGGGCTAGCTCGTTCCGTCGTCGACTTCATCACTGTTCTCAGGATAAGATTGAAGTCAAGAGTAAGCCTAGGTATCTAATATAAAAAAAAACTTGTGATAACTATCACTATCCACTTCCTTGTTTTACTGTGCATCTCTCTGTGTATCACTCTAGCAATCCACAGAACGCCACGTGTACATAATTAATTACAAGAACATTATGAGTCCATGTTACCTCATTCTGCGAACGAAGGTTCCCCGTTCACCTGGTACTTTAAACCACGCTCGATGCTGATAACCTGTCACGGCTTAAGAGCTTAACATACGGTGCCACGAAGTGTATTATAGGATTATTTTCTAGCTTGCACGGGTATTTGACGGTACTTAATTTGACCTTTAAATTGAACACCGATTTATATTACGTAAGACATGCTGTGTCTTTTGAAATATTTCTGGGAGCAGTTGGAAGGATTGAAAAGCGGAATTTAAAGCTGTTCAACAGTTTTTTAAAAGAAAAGGTCGAGAGAAAATAATCGCTTTGTATTTTAAATCGACCACCGGATACAATTACTTGAAGCGCATCTACTTTTGCAAATAAGCTCTCGTCTTCTAAGACCAAGGAACACACGTCTTAGGGATATTACGTTACCTATTTTATGCTCATATACGTCATGTGCATATCGTACTGTAGTTCCCAAACTAGCTTGTTCCCTTGGCACCACCCGGGTGGCTATCGGAATGAAAGTATCCTATTTCCTAACTCTGGTAATAATAAAAAAGGTAAGCCGGTAGCTTGGACCCTGTTCCGCCGGTAGCTTGGACCCTGTTCCCGATACCGGTGGGCTACTATTTTTTATATTTTTAAATGTTTTTTTTTATAGGAATATTTAAAAACGTAATTAGTAAGTAAGAGAAATAAATAAAGGAAATAATAAAGGTAATAAATGTACAAAGTAGTTTTCACTTTCTTTTGCCGCCCATGGGCCTCTGTCTTGGCTTTACATGCCGTCGATAAGTATCTCTCAGGCATGCTGGTTTCCTCACGATGTTGTCCATCACCGAGAGCAAGTGATATTATTATACAATACGCACTTGATGATGTTTTCGCATTAGTAATATAATGATGGATTTAATACAACAAAATCAAGTCAAAATTCACTTTAATTACCACTTACCATTTCAGAAACCTCTGTATCCTTTTTATATTATATCTATCCTCATCTAGTTATATCTATTCTATATCTGAGTAAATGTATTCTCCGTGTAGCGAGTTTTTGCGGCAATCTCGCTCGGCCGGCCGCTACTTCGGTCGGAATCTCCCGTGATCTGCTAATGGAAATTTATTCCCCCTCTTTGATTTAAACTCCGTCGTCGGCCAATGATTTATGGTTCCCGTTGAGGGTAGTTTTTGTTTTATATTAATTGGCTGTTTTTCTATTTGTATTTTTGCCAGAAATTAAGAGGATGTCTATGCAATGTTAGGTATATTGATTTAGCTTGATGATTTACAACGCTATTATTTTTTATCTTATCTGCTTTCATCTTGACCTTTTCCTTTTTTCTATCAGTTTTTGATAAAATCTCTCGTTCTCAATTGACCATAGAGCTCTGAATGACCGCCACACCGCTAGAACGAACCGCTATCAAGAAATGACGCACAGATTTTACAGTAGCTGTCGCTCGCAAATTCCCAAAATTCGTTTATTAATTGCTATTAGAGTATCAGTTCATTAACGTTACGTACACTTTAGATTAATAATAGTTAATTAAACCGGTACCAACATAATTTTATGTATATTTAGATTAACTAATACTACACCAAACAGGCTGTCTATAATACTGTAACACTGTAAATGAGAATACGCTTCGCGGTATTAAATTCCTATCGCGAATCGAATGTAATATCTGCTGAAATACGTGACGTTTGTTTAATTAACGTTCAGTGTAATATGTATATAAGCCATAATATGGTAATGAAAGGTAGTTATTCAGTGAAATTCTCATAATTACTTGATATTTGAAATAAAACGCATGTTTGATGTGTTACAGTCAATTTTGGGAAACAGTCTCACTCTGCAACACATATATGTATACACTTCTACCAACTTATATGTGCAGGTGGGAAAACACAGAACTAAATAAATAATAAATAAATGTACCATGTTTGACATATCGATGCAAATTTTCTTGCCAAGCAACTCCAACTTAAACTGGTCACAGGATACGCTTTTTGTTGATAATTTCATGTCTCAAGAGTCGGATACAGGCCCTTCGGAGTTACTGTACTTCTGACGGGCGCAACCTTATTGTAAGATCATTGTAATTTGACAAACTTGTCATTGGTTGCACCCTAATAGAAACCTTATGATTACGAAAATAAAGATTACTGTGGTTTATACAGTAGTGCGAATACAGAGGTAAGTTCAAAATTGTATACTCAATTATTTCACTAAACATTTCGTCTTCTTTTTTTGAATATCTGCGAACAACTTCAAAAAAAGGTTTCATCAAAAATTGTGACTACTGGAATTTTGACAGACTTGTCAGTAGTTGTTACCTAATAGAAATCTTAAACATCACTGTGGCTTAGACAACAATGCAAATACAGAGCCAAGTAGGTATAAAATGGCACGCTCAATTATTTCACCAAAAAAATATATCATTTACTATTTTTGAATCTCTGCGAACAACTTTAAAAAGGATGCATCACAAATTGTGAGACTGGCACGTTAGAAAATATAAAGTGACCTCTTCGCAGACTTGAACTACTCAGTCACCTGCATCTAAAGACGTATGAAAGAGAAGCCACTAAAGCTACATTTTACCGACCTCTATAGCTTTCAGCAAATCCTTTTCCCTCCGAAATAAGTAAGAAAACGTAAGTAATCTTTGCACTGACCTCACCCGACCCGCACCTTCGATTGGCTTGGAGAGTGATGGTACTCCTTACCTCCAATCTTATTGAAAAAGCTTACAAATGCCTCGAGACATCCAGTATTTCTCGAATTTATCACTGCAATATCTTAGTATTGTCCCCTCCGTTTTATTTAGACGTCAAAACCAGATGGAAGGAATTATAATTTTCAGAAATGCCTCCCTTATTTTATGGGGGTACGCCTATTGAAAAGGCTTTGTCGATTTCAGAATATCTTTTGAAATAATCTTGAATAATTTTTAGTATGCTTCTGATGTTATTTTATTAATAGGTTTTTTTGTGTTGACCTTTAGAAGACCAATAAGTACGTTGATGTGTTGCCTTATGAAATGGGCGCACCTATTACGTAGTTATTTAATCTAACGCCTTAGCGTTCCTAAGTAATTATTTTATTCTGGAGAATTAATTGAAGCTTAGTTCTTCAGGTCTAAAGTCCACGTTTGAATAGGGAAACTGTTAAATAATTTCCCAGAAATCAATTTATCAGGGTAGCTCGGTTATAACAACTCACGTCTAATCCTGCTGAATATGCTGCCGAGCGTGGGAGTTGATGGCTTTCAGGTACTTCGAGTTATTCTTGGTATATGTCTAGGTAAGGTATGTCCATTGATCCACATCAATTTGGCAAGTCTGCAAAGGCTGCCAATCGTAATATTCCGAACTAAAATCATAGACAAAACAAACTATTATAAATCCATCGTAGAAACGAAACAGTCGAATTAGAAAAGTCTGCTTCTTGTAATCGTTTTAATTTTACTATTTCCTATTAAATCACTTATTTTTGTGAATGCTTGTGGACTGTAAAAACCTATACTGAAGGCATGTTGTACATAGAAGCTGTTGGTGAACCTATATTAATAAGTAAATGAAGTAATCATAACACAGAGTGGAAGAGACAGCGACGCTAAGCCAGTTACCACGTAATCAGTACATCATTCTGAACGGACACAGAAATTTTTCGTCGGTTATTAAAAAAAAACAGCTGTTTTCTACAAAATTACAATACCTACACGGCAAAATGTACTGAACTGCTGATTTCATTTTAGTTTTGTTTTTGGCGTAGCGTCGCTGTTTATTTTTGCAAATTCTTTTTATACAAACACTTTTACACGTGTTCTTTTTTAAAACTAGATGAGGCCGGTGTTTCGTGACTGACTCTGGGAAGAAACAGCCCAAACAAACTCAGAGGTGATAGTCTCTTTTAAGGAAGCTTTAAAAAAACGGTAACAATAGCTACATTATTATTGCATGAAGTAACAACGTAAATAAATAAGTTACCAAAAATCTCTGCCCAGATTACAATCATATTATCACACATTACAAATGGAACCACAAATATTATGGCTAAGTGACACGACCCAAGCTCGGAACCAGAGAAAATAATAATTGAGTTTGGGAATGCGGGAACATGGCGGAGGTCCCAATTCAATTCTATTCCCATTTCTGCCAAGTAGATCTGTTCTAACCGTAACACTATATAAATATACTATTTTATGTATAGTTTTGCTTCCGAATTTTCCGGTTTTGCAGTTTATTTTGTTGTTGGGGAAGCAAAGTATTTTGCTTTGCAGACAACTCGATTTTCGCATTTGCATTTGTGCCTTGAATTTAGTTTGTTTATTTTGATAAGGTCTTCTTGTTGGTAGTTTATAACTTTTCATAGTATGTAAAGTTAATTACGAGCTAATCTATAATCTCTTTATTTACGTATTTCTGTACGTATTAATATTTTTTTGGAATATTTCTATCTAAAATAACATTCTTACATTGTATGTTATATTCAAATTATTTATCTGCTTTATGTTTTATGTATTCCATTTTCTCTTCTCCGTTTACACACTTTGTCTACATCTCTTTTTTTAGTATCTCCTTTCGCAGGTATGCTGGAAGAGATTTCATTAGAAATAAGCATTACCTTTGTACTCTTTTCTGTTTCTTTCTTGATTTCTGTATTTAGTGTGTACATAAATTGTTAAATAAATAAAATAGCTTCCCCACCGGTATCGGGAACAGGGTCCAAGCCACCGGCAGCGGTCAGGGTTCCAGAGCGAGGAACCTCCTAACAATACCAGAAATCCAGTAACAAAGCTGAAAGGCACATGCTTTTCCTGTCATTGTGATATTTTTTTGTTCTGGACCATACCTTCTAGTTACGGAGATATTGGAGGACAAAGTTCCAATTCACAAGTTTTTAATGTTAAAGGTAAACTATACTTAAAATACGTCCATGACCCCCATACTATTCAATGCCTTCCTCAGCACAATGTTTAATAACAGCAAAAACGTGATTTTTCACCCAAAAGTCACCAGCAATAATTTTTGCGTAGAGTTACTTAGTTTGATCTACAGAACGTTTGGTTGACGGTTTCGTAAAGGGTCCGTTTACACCTTGTATATTCAATTCTGTTAGCATTTCTGCCAAGCATCTCTGTTCTATCCGCAACACCATAATAAAGACACTATTTTATTTTATGTATACTTTTGCTCCCAACTTTCCTGGTTTCACAGTTTATTTGGTCGTAGAAGTAGGTATTTTATGAGCAGACAACAACGAATTTTGCATTTGAGTATTGTATTTGCGTCTTATTTGATACCGTTTTCTTGCTGGTAGTTTGAGAGAAATTTACATTGACATAGGGTACATTCAGCCATTTACTGGCTATTAAACCTATAATTGGAATAAGTTAATTAATCAATCAGCTCACAAAAAAATTGGAAACAATAAAATACCTATAAATCTAGAACCTAATTTTAAGGTATTTATAATTTATTAAAATATTTTTTATTATTTGTTGACATTAACTGAATATTTTTGGTATTATTATACATTGGGCATGTGATGCGGACGAATGAGGAAAATGTCGTGAGGAAAGTTTTGAATAGAGAAGAAGAGTGCTAAAGAAATGATGGATGGACTGTATGAAGGATGATATGGCTAGAAAGGAGGTGCTTGATAGAGAAGTTTGGAAGAAGGTAACATTATAGGCCGACCCCAAATTAATTGGCATAAGGGCAAAAGAATGATGAGGTATTTTTATGCCATATTGGATCCAGTATATGCCTGATTTTTTTTGAAATTTAGCTAAAAGTATCGTTTTGACAGTCCCCCAAAACGCCCGTCCTTGGCCACTTCCAACTGTTTTAGCTGTAAAAAAAGAAGTGACAATACTCCCCAGTAACACAGAAAGTTATTTTCGTCTATATTAAACTCACAGTTATGTGTCTATGTAAAATAAATGTCAAAGAGGTTGATCGATCACGTGCAACGTGGGAGAAAAACAGACAAACTTACTTCCTCATTTATTCTGTTATTAGTTAAGATTTGGTAGATACGACTTACAAGGAAATGGGTAATATTTAAGTACATATATTATCTTTCTACTCTACTGGTGACGATATCAAAATAAGAGGAACAGGCGCGGAAAATGAATAAAGCAATATGAATAAGGAAAATCTCGTAATAACTACGTGTAAGGTCTAACGGGAACATGTAGGGTCTGTTTAATTAAAGAACTGTTAAGAACCATTATTAGATTTGAAGTTTTTTTCATTCTTCTTGTCTTTCGTCTAGTAACGAGCTGTACGAGGATGTAAAGGTTCAAGTCAAGTTAGTTCACGTCGTTGTGAAAATGAATATTTTCGTCTATGTCGGTTCGCAAAACAAATGACATCTGTTTTAAAAAAAATACGCTTGATCTCGACGTTGGTCAAGTACAATTAAAACAAGAAGTAAACGCTTTTAGTTACAAATAAATTCATATTTTGTCAATCAACAACTTACGTTTGTCTCTCATGGAGATTTCCTTTAATATTGAAAATAATGAAATAGTAACAAAAAAATTACTACGTTCGTTGCTAGATCAATCAGCCTTGTCTAAAAATAGTTTGACCTTGTCAAAGGGTTCACATGATATCGGCTAGACGGATAATATTGATCCATGTTTATATAATAACCCTCCACATTGACGTAGCTAATAATTCGTCAACCCTACCCGTTTCTAATAATATCTTTATCGACTAAAATGGTATCATTAAAATAACTTTCATCTATTTATAGGTAACTGTTTAAGAGCTGTCTGTCTTGAAAGCAGTTTATATGTGCTAATCGCTTTGACAAATAATATTTCGCGTTGAATGATAAAATTTCTAACACAACAACCACAATTAAGGCATCTTTTAACTTCACAACAAAACCATCTATCCTCTTGCCGTTTAAAAAATAAGTAGGTACCTACCTACTTTAAAACAAACAAAAAAATGGCCTGGCCTGGCCTGCGCTTGGGTAGATAGCACGTTGTTTTGTTCTTTTGTTGTTCACCCACACAGCCTTCAATGGGAGTACGCCAACTAATTTCAACTCTGCCGACACTTGACGTGTTTACTTGGAAAACTTCATATTTTTCATCTTGGAAATATACTTTGTTAGAGTCTGGTAAGCGATTTTGGTCTTTAATAACATGTAACCTAGTTTAGAGTTGGTTTGCAGGGTTCTAACTTGTGATGTTGTTACTTTTGGTGCATTGCGCATTCGGTATAAATTCGGATAATGGGACGTCGTCGATAAGCGAGCGAGACTCGTCAGTCAATTAGCAACCGCAGCAATTCCTGATGCGAATTGCTGCGGTTCTATAGGTGCTCCGTAATGAACACATTGACCATCAGCACCCACATTTCCGGCTGTTAATTCGTGCATAGTAACTAATTAGTTCTCAGTCCCGTGCACTAATGACGCAAATAAGGGAGCACTTTGCCAGCTAAGACAATTCCAGCAAAATTTACATCCTTAAAGGGTTCTATTAAATTTGAACAGGTAAAGTACAATGGCGTGCCAGCTAGAGCCAGCCTAATGGCTTGAGTGAGGTAGCTAATAAGATCACGCGGTTCGTTAATTTAGCCTGACTCTCTTCACTTATTTACCGAAAGGTGGGCTCTAAATAAATGAAATAATAAAGTGTGGGTCCTGTTCTTGATTTCGTAATTTTTTTGGCGAGCCAATCCAATTTTGCGGGTATAACAGTTTTGGTGGGCTGGGTTTTTGGTAATGATCTGGGGCAGTATAATTAATGTAAGCTGTAAAGTAGACGGTGTAAGGCAGAGAATTGCATAAAAGGTTCTTTTGAAATTGCTAAGATAAAGGTGGTTGGAAGAATCGTCAAATGAATCGTGCGGTATCACGTATATGATGCCTATGCATGATCGGATCTGAAAGGATATGACCCATTCTGCTTCAACACACTGTGCCAAGATTACCCTCCTTGTGGAAATGGGTAAAGTTAAGATATGCTCACTATCCCGTGCGAGCTAAAAATGTTTTTCCAGCTTTTTATAAAATTGAGCCCGGAAAGTTCGAGGACACAACAAACAAACTTCCAGTCTTGTTAAGAAATAATAAATCAACAACGTCACAACTCGGAATCAGCAAAAGATGAGGATTGTTCGTTACATAATTTCCGGCGACATTCAAAATTGAATTCAGCTCGTCCGCAACGTAACGCCAAGATTAAAAACTCAATTATCTGGCTTGCCCAACTGTCCGCTCCGTGTGCCACAAAAAACTGAGCAAATAGAAATCACAAAGGGTTTTTCCTCCCGTTTTCACAATAAACATATGGTCGTTGGACGGTAAACGCGGCCTACGGCGGATTGAATCCACCATTATTAAGTTTTAATGACGTCGACCACAATGCAAGGCCTCCAGGCGATAAACAAAGGATAATGGCCGCTGTGTTGCTCGTAATAAGATAAATAACCGCAATCGCAATCTACCCTGCTGTGCCGCCAGTGTAATCTCGAGACGTTGAAATTAAATATGAATCAAGTTGGAAAATGTATATCGATGCGATGTTACTGTCGAGGAAATAAATTGAAGCTTAAGATAGTTTGAATAAGATAAATGATGTTTACTTATAGGGACTATCCCTTTTAAAGATCTCAAATTTTATTTTTATTTCGGAATGATTTTTATTTTAGCCTTGATACGTATCATAATTTACATAAAATTATCTGCTGCTGACAAGATAAAAACTCATTCCCTTATTCACGATTTTGAAAATTGTCACTAACATGTCCGAATCGTAAAATGTCCTGTCATTAGTCGAGCAGTTTCACAGAGGAACTCCCAAAGTGATTCTAAAGTGCTGCATGTTGCACTACGTACGTGCACGGAGAGCACACGACATCACGGCCAGTCGTAAAATTCACTAGCGGAGCGTAACACTGCAATTTCACTAGCCGTTCACCGACAGAAGTTTGTTCATGCGATATGTGTGAGACCATAGACTGGCCTCCTAGAGCGAGCGTTGTTCTGCCAAAATGTACCAATGCATATCGAAATTTCTCTTCCGAAGAAATTATATCGATTTTGGATAGTAAAAGCTGATTGATTTTAAATATATTAAAAGCAAGGTAATAAAAAAAAGCATACATAAATATATACATATATATAGGTCGGATATACAATGTTTTAAAAGTTTTAAAAGCCAATTTTTTGAAATTAAGACCTATAGATATCTTAATTTTTTTTTTAATTGCTAAAAATAAACCATATTTAAGTGTTAAATATTCTAATCAAATACCAACAAAAAGTAATGAAATCATTTTTATATTTAAAAATTTTTGTTTTTATTTTTATTTTCCGTCGTCTTTGGTGAAATCAGTTGTGTTGTTATAATCTCACAACGTTCTGCAAAAATAATATACTGTCGATTCTGCAAAAAGCTGGTCTTTGGAAATTAACTTTGTAAATGAGATTGATTTTACTCAATAGTAATAAACCAAATTTATAATGTTGGACTAGTTTGACGTGTTTAACTGAATTAAGAAGAAATTGTGGTTAATTATGGCAGAACAACATCCAATTATACAGCTTCCATAAAAAGAGCGAATTAGCAATACTTTTAAACGATACAACTGCTACGTGTACGAATTAAGGATCAGTATCAGAAGTGGCGGGTCGGAATTTCAGTTACCCGTTAGTAGTTTTATTTTGTGCATTCGTACAAGTTCCTGGTCTGGAATGCGCAACGTTAATTCTAAACTCTTTCCTATTTTTTATAACTCCGCTGTAAAGTCAAAGTAGGACATGAATGCGGATGGCGTTTGTCGAACGATTCCAATAGTCGCTTTAAATGTCGATTGTGTGATTTTTTTTTATCATTCAGGTTTCAATAAATTGCAATTGGAACAGGGGGGTTACCATGATCTCTTAGTGCTGATGCACATGCATGCATGTGCTGTGCATGATGTTTTAGGACTATTCCGAGAGTGGAATAGTGACAGCGCTAGACAACGGTCTAGCGTCATCTCTTACCCATTCTCGGAGTAATACTAAAACCTTCCTGCATTTACAGATCATGGTAACCCACCTGACCATTTTAACATTATCATTCATTTGCATTAGTATCGGTGCTAATGTACTGAATTTTAAGTTATAATTGAATTTTATTTTAATTTTCTGTATAAAACACTAGCTTTTGCTCGCTGCTTCGCTCCCGTTATGTTCGGCAATTAACCCACGGTAGCCTATGACACTCGGGATAATGTAGCTTCCCATTATTGAGAAAATTTTCGGAATCGGATCAGTAGCTCCAAAGATTACCCCCTACACGCAAACTTACAATCAAATTTTTCCTCTTTATAATATTACTAGCGACCCGCCCCGGCTTCGCACGGGTGCAATGCAGATACTAATGTTTTCTCTACTATAATATGCATGTATTACCACTCTTTACACACACATTAACATTATTATCACTCAATCTATTAAAAAAAACCGCATCAAAATCCGTTGCGGAGTTTTAAAGATCTAAGCATACATAGGGCCAGACAGCGAGAAGCGACTTTGTTTTATACTATGTACATAGATGTGTTTAATCGCAAAAGATAATCCCAAGACACAATAGCATTAACTACATAACAATTCACCGCTTTCGTTCAAGCCCGTACTTCGTACGAAGTAACCCTTCCCTTTGGGCTAATTTGCTTTCGACGCGAACTTTAGCACGTCACATGTTTACTTGCTGCTAGTGTAGCAGATACTAATCCCGCTCTCATTACTGATGCAAATTTAATACAAACCCAGTTTAGTATGGACCGTATTGTGTTTACGTCTTGCGTACCGTTTGGGGTAATATCGGGGAATGTAGTTCTGAGAGGTAGCGGGTTGATCGGAGTTTTGGGATGTTTTGGAGCTATTTGATGTGGGATTATTGTGATTAGAGTAATATTTATTTCACACTACAAGCAGCACAGAGCAGCAGCAGTACAGAGGCGGACTTAATGCCATCGGCATTTTCTACCAGTCAGCATTTGGGTGTTACAGATGCAACTAGTGGTAGGTGTATGTATGTATGTATATCTGAAAAGAATTTTAATTGAGTACTAAGATATACTACAAAGATTTATATAAAATACTTTAAATAAACATATTTAATATACACGGATGCACTAAAATAAAAATACTATAGATGAATATTTTATTATTAGGTATTTAGCATATTTTATCATGAAATCGTAATTAAAACGAAGTTTTGCTAGTGTTTTAAGGGAATGATTTCGCATAGTTCGTACTGTGAGGACCGTGATCACGTTTATAATGTGAATAAAACATGCATAAGATAATTACAGAAATAAAATATTTTTTACATTTTTGAATCCAATGAAGTCTGCCGTTGGATTTCTAACCTAATGTATTCTAAGTATGAATAATTGTTTGTCGCCATATGCCAGGCATATGCATATATTTACATCTCTACTGTAGGTACCTACTCATACATTTTTAGAAAAACAATCCATGGTTCACGTAGCGTACCTACTAAAATAATTTCATTAATATCCACGATAACAATATTCTGAAACACCAAAGGATCTCAATCTTTTCTCGCTCCTAAAAATAAACCTTTTCTATCAAACATTTAGGCTATTATTATACCTTTATCAAATTATGTTTTCCATTTGTCAGTTTCCCGAGCAATACTTATTAAATGAACATTGACAGTAAGTGAAAATAAATTGCTTTTGCTAGGCGAAGTGAAAAATGAAAACAAGTTCTTCAGGACAGAACAGTCAGTTTAAAATTAAGTCTATAATTAACGAAGGCTACTGCTGTTTTGTTGTTTCAATTACAATTTAATTAAGGTCGTAAATTAACAAAATGTTACGATATTTTATCAGCTGCTTGCAGGATATGAATTGAGTTTTACCTGAAATTTTGTAAAGGAAGTTGGTGCCTTGCAGGTTTAAGCGATAAATTACTCAATAGAATACCAAGACTTAAAATTACCTTTAAACGAAGACAAAACCATAATGATTGGAAAAAATCAAACTAAAAAGATGATTTTAAGTACATAACAACATGACGACATGACTGTAGGGTTAATGATTTATCTATAGGAGTATTCATGCGTTACTCTTAACAAAGCGTGAGCGACATTGCCTATGACAATATTGATATCACCATCATCTGCCTAGCCTTTTCCCAACTATGTTGGGGTCGGCTTCCAATCTAACCGGATGCAGCTGAATACCAGTATTTTACATGAAGCGACTGCCTATCTGACCTCCACAACCCAGTTAGTACCGGGTAATACGATACCCCTTGGTACGACTGGTTGTCAGACTTTCGGGCCACTGACTACTTATAACGACTGTCAAAGAACTTCAAATGACAGCCGGGACCAACTGCTTAACGTGCTTTCCGAGGCACGGAGGAAACTCGGTATATAGTGGGTTTTCACCCATCCACAGACTAATCTAAGCAAGCGCGGCTTAACCTGAAGATTGATCCGACCGGCTGTTATTATTTTAACCACGAGCTCCCCTCTATAATAATATTGATATATCGTTATGTAGTAGTAGCTGATTGAACGTACTAAATTAAAGCAAATAGATGTTAATAACGTTGCCAAGTCAAATGAACTTGAAGCAAATAGATCGAACTAATATTAGTTTCCAAATTCTTCGATCCAGGGCTAAGGTGGACCACTGATCGTTGGTTCTGTCCAGCTCGTCCCGCCATCTCCTGCGAGGTCTACCGCGTCGCCTTCTGGCTGTGTCAGGGCTCCACTAATGTGAGAGGCCTTTTGCCCAGCAATGGGATGATACAGGCTAACAGTAACAGTAACAGTAACAGTAATATTAGTTTACAACAGACACACACGCACAGTCACACACATAATAAAACTCATTCATTCATACACTGGCACCACACCACCTAAACCGTCGCATTGGGTCTAGATCAGTGATTTTTAACAGTTGCGAAGAGGGAGAACTAAGGAACTTTTCTTTTTAACTGTTCATCGTATCATTTAATATTCAAAATAAATTATTGCACATAATTGGCACTAGCTTCGCCCGCGACCTCGCTCGCTGGTAGTAATAAGTACTACCTGGATAGAAAGTTCTAACCCAGGTCATAGTTTATCGCTCTAAAATTTATCAAAATTGGTGTCACTATTTTTAATATTAGTTACGATTGTTTTAAACAATAAACACACACACTCGTACCATAGACACCAAATCGAAGTCGTTTCCCGTCGACAACAAAGTCCAATAGACAACAACAATAGTTTCCATTCCGTTGCCTGTTATATTGGCAAAGTTTTCGAATTCAGCGATTGTATAAATTCCAGAGTGGAGCACTAAATACCATGAAAGCGCCTGTTCTCGTGGTACAGAGTTAATTAGGATCCCTACCTAGTTTCCAAGTTGTTTGTGAACGCAACAAAACGGTGCGTGCCAATTTAATCTGTATGTGCTGATGTTGTGATTGAAATTGCCTTGTGTCCGTAGTGAGGATTGAGTTAAGTGATCAATTTGTTGGTGTTGCGATTGTCAAGGATTTTTTATGAGGGTTCCTGTTGATGATTCGAGTTGTTTTTTTTTTTTGTGTGGCTATGAATGTGATAATTCGAGAACAAAGAAAACGGTTGATTCTGATCAGAAAAGGTATTTAAATGATTTTGTTCACAAATACACAATATGAGTATTTGTTATGTAACAAGACAAATGTAACAAGTGCAAAACTACTTTATTCAAAAAGAGATTCTTTGGTATTGCTCCAAATATTTATAATGCAATATCTGATATTATTAAATGTATGCCTCTAAACAAATTAAAAAGTCCCTTCAGGGGTTATTACTAGAGTAGTACTATTACAGCTTAGATGAATTCTTAAATGATATTTTCCTTGTATACTATTTCTGAATGTGCATATTAATTTGGTTTTATTATCTATGGGTCTTCAAATTGAATTAAAATTTTGCCATTATATTTTTGAATTGAATTTAAATTTTGACATTGTGATTTTGAATTAAATGTTGACATTGTGATTTAAATTTAATTAAAATTTTGAGATTGTAATTATTTTTTTATCGTATTTTTTTGCATTGTTTGTCTACTGCGACTAATTTTGTACGCCTTAAATGGCAAAACATGTAGCTACCTCATTAATTATAAGACTTTTTTTACCATACTCATGTTTTTCAAAATAAATAAATCTTATCTTATTTAAATATTTTTTCATAGACGAAGATATCATCACCATAATATAGGAAATCAATAAAAACTAAAAACAATTGGTAGCCAAAAGCTTACCACACGGCCGTCTCGCTACAAAGAATTTATGTTGAAAAGATGACAACGAAGAAACTAAAATAAAACTGGACAAAAATATCAAATAAGGACCTCTTTTTTCATTGCCTGACCGGGAAAACTGACTTTAAGAATACCGCTTTTACAGAAAACAAAAATACACAAGAAAATCAGATTCTTAAGGTTCCGTTTTCCTCTTGTTCGGAACCTTAAAAAGGACTATTTTCACTTTAAAGTCTCTTCTGTAGGTATATTATAATTCCAGGCGAATTAATGTTCAAGAGTAAAGAGAACTCTATTACAGTATTCATATAGTATTTTCATAGAAATCTACAGGAATATGCAGATTGCTGCAACTGTCGTAAAATAACACTAGTCCATGAATAGTCAAGACATTTACATGTTGAACAAGATGCGTTTCTGTGCATACAAAATGTACCCATCATCTGCCTAGCCTTTACCCAACTATGTTGGGGTCGGCTTCCAGTCTAACTTGTCGCAGCTGGATGCAGCCGGATACTAGTATTTTACATTGTGCGACTGTCTTTCTGACCTTCATAACCCAGTTAGTGCTGGGTAATACGTTACCCTTTGGGAAGACTATTTGTCAGACTTTCGGGCCACTGACTACCTATAACGACTGTCAAAGTTCTAGAAATGACAGACGGGACCAACGGCTTCACGTGCTTTCCGAGCCACGGAGGAAACTCGGTAAGTAATGAGTCACCCATCCATGGACCAACCTAGGCTAGCGCGGCTTAACCTAAAGATCGACCCGAGCGGCTGTTATTATTTAGATTCAAGCTCAACGCAAGTAATACCTACTTTTTACTGATAAATCAATCTTCTTTATCCCATAGAACGGTTTTATAAAAATGCCGCATTGGATTTATATTTTGTCATTAAATTTTTAAGATACTTGGAAATAGATAAGAAATTAATAGGTTTTACGTGGCTTTAACTAGGCTACAAGACGCCCGCCATTAATCTCTTGGAACTTTTAACTGAACGATAGATAACTATCGGGCTGTTAGTTTAATCTTGTTCTGTGTTAATTTAATTAAAAGTTTCATTTAACCGTTTACGGATAAATCTTAGTCTGGAATTAAGTTATACGTAAGTTGATTGAAGGATATCTTTCAGTAGGTAATTAAAGTTTATTTACTAAGGTCTCTAAGCACTTGAGTGGAAAATTAATTCAGCAATAATTAGTAGAGCACTTTCTTAAGATGTTGCTTAAGAAGAAATGAATGAAAAACTATTGCATGTAGCGGCGATGAGAATGTTTAGATGGATGTATATGGTGTGTAACAAGAATCGATAAAATAAGGAATGAGTATAATGGAGGAAGTTTGAAAATCGCTACTTTCAAACTTCCTCTAATATACTACCTGTTAAAGAAAAATTTAAAGGAAATCGTCTGTCGTGGTATGGACATGTAATGAGGCCCTCCTCATGCCTATGAAACGTATGTTACTAAAAGAGTGATGGATATAAATGTTGATGGATGGAGAGGGAGAGGAAAACCAAAGAAAAGATGGATGGATTGTGTGAGGAATGATATGAAAGAGAATGGAAGAAGAAAACGTGTTGCGTCGACCCCAATTCAATTGTGACAAGGGCAGGAAGATGAACTTGAAATGAATCTTAGCTTAATCAGGCTATTAACCTTTTGACCGGCACGGTCGGCTATAGCCGACAGATGAAAACTAATTGAAAAATGTCGTTTTCTTGTCGGCTATAGCCGACGGTAGCGTGTTGGGCACTTTTTCATTTGGCCGACCGTGGCGGTCAAAAGGTTAATGATCAAACTACTGAGAACCCTCTCTGGCAGTAAAAGTGGGCCGCAATCTAACACACAGGTGTAGTGCGGGTTGCTTGAATGTCACAAGTTGACACATTTTTTTGGTTTTGGGACATGCCGCATAGAAAAAATCTTAATTTACTGTAATTTAACTACCTGGTTACGTAGACTCAAGAAAAAAGTCGTATTATGTGTTCAGTATGCATGCGGTTTCATATAAAGTCCTTGCTAAGTCCAAGAACCTCATCACAACACACAAGAACTTGTAAATACGGTAGTGTGGCTACGGAGACAGACTCGTAGCAGTACTTACAACAGTAGTTCGTAGCAGAGTAGCAGTGTGGAAATAAACGTGCAACGGAGTGACAATTTCAAGCTAAATGAAAACCAATAGTGGTTTTTGCAGTTGAAATCGCTGAGTGAAGATAAATGGTTTGTAGTCGATTGAGAAATAGTCGGATGCAATAGTTTGTAGAGAGAAAATGTATAGTGGAGCGATAGTAGCGGAATGAGATAGTTTGTAGACTTTGTAGCTGAGCGTAGTTGTAGCGTAGCCGTGTCTCATAGATGAGCTCGCGTAGCGTAGCCTTGTCTCGTAGCTAAGCCTGTGTAGCGGTGCCGTGTGTCACACTCGTAGCTGAACTCACTTAGCCGATCCATGTGTTCTGGTTGCGCTCACGTAGCGGAGCCGAACCTCGTAGCTGACCTCGCGTAGCAAAAGCCGTGGCTCGTAGCCGATTTCGCGTAGCGTAGCCGAACCTCGTAGCTGACCCCGCGTAGAGGAACCGTGGCTCGTAGCCGATCTCGCGTAGCAAATTGGTGGTCAGTAGGTAGGTTTGCGTAGCGAAATTTTTTGTGGCTGATTCACATAGCGAAAACATAGTTCTAAAGTGAGTCATAGTATAGAATTTGTAGCAGAGTAATACCTAAAACGGAGTAGTAAGGAAGAGGTGATTTGTTTACCAGCGCAAGTAAAATTTTCTGTGGAACAGTGAACACGTTTTTGTTGCACGTGTTTATTTTTGTGTTATGTGGAGACCGACCGTGTAAAAATAAAGTAAAATGTTATGCTTGTTTTTATTTTCAAACCCCCATTTTTGTTTTCCTTTTGATATTTTTAGACTGTTTAAATATCTCACTCAAAAATCCGTACAATCTTCATCACATGCACATAAGTATAACTGACACACATGAACACATTAAACGCATTAAATTCCTCTACCCAACGTTCCACTTTCCTAATTACATTATGCAAGGAATTCTGTCCATCAGGTATGAGTAGCTGGAGAAATTTTAGTTATTTTGTTTGTAAGTGCACTTTTTGATGTTCGCAATGCAAGAATTCCTGCTAATGTTCGGAATATTTTTCTCTTTGACGGTACGAGGGCTTGTCAGAGGAATTGTGTTTTAGAGATGACATTGTTCTTTTGTACGTGTTTGGTTTTTAATCTTTTCAGTTTACGGCTCGTTATACGTATAGGACTAGCTTTTGCTCGCGGCTTCGCTCACGTTATGTGCTAAAATTAACCCACGAAAACATTTTAAATGTAACTTAAAGCACTCGGGCATAATGTAGCTTCCCGACTTTTCGGAATCAGATCAGTAGTTCCGAAGATTACCCCATATATAAAAACTTACAAATAAATTTTACCTCTTTATAATATTAGTATAGACATGCAAGAGTGAGTGAAGATGGTTACAGGGAATTTAAAATATAATATAGAAATATTTTTTGTCTGTGTTCTTGTTGGCACAAGTTTTATTAAATTGTTAACATGATGAACTCCAAACTTACATATCACTAAACTATTATTACGGCCAGCCAAGATTTTACCCTAAAATAGTTCCAAAAGCCACTTAAATAGTTCCAACCATTTGGGCTCTCGAGAAGCCTTGAAGTCTATTTAAGTGACCGCCTCATTTGCGATGCGGGGCCTCCACCAATTAGTAGGGAACGTGATTACGAAACTAAAGAGGTTCATACCGCGACGCAAGCGTGATGTGATCCTAACGAGAAATGTTGGAAAGACACTTGGATTCCTGTGAATAGTTCCAGGTGGACCAACAAAAATAATCCTGCATTCGAGAATCATCATCTGCCTAGCCTTTTCCCAACTATGTTAAGGTCGGCTTCCAGTCTAACCGGGTGCAGCTGAATAACATTATTTTACATGACGCAACTGCCTATCTGACCTCCACAACCAAGTTAGTACTGAGCAATACTATCGTATGGTAAGTCTGTTTCCAGAATAATGCAGGATTATTTCTGAGGGTCAAAATGCAAGGGGACCCGGGCTAACTGAGAAACAAAGTATCCGCCCAAATAACGCTGTCTAATGTACGCGAATAATTTGGTATCCACGCAATTGTGTTGATACGTTTGTTGTTTCATAAACGGAACTTTTACGTCCTAATTAAATCGTTCCAAGTTCTAAGTTTATATTACAATTATTATTGTTTCTTTTTTTTATAAGAAAAGTAGTTAGTAACCGTTTATCTGCAACGCGTGGTCTGACGTGAATGCAAAACTAAAGAGGTTCACACCAAGACGTGAATGTGTTGTGATCCAAACAATCCAAAAAATAACGCCATCTTAAGTCCGCTGATAGTCTGATATTAACTCATGTTTCTTGATGTTGCTTTATAAAAGTTATATTGTCATATGCCTAGCCTTTACCCAACCATGTTGTTGTCAGTCTCCGGTATAACCGGATGCAGATAAAAGTTATGTCTTCTATTGTAGGTAATCAAATCGAGCCAATTACTTTCTATTACCATTATACAATAGTTTTTGATGAACAGTAGTTACTCACCGCTTCATTTGCAACGCAGAACCTCCACCAATTAGTAAGGAACGTGATTACAAAACTAAAGAGGTTCACACCGCAACCCGGGCGTGTTGTGATCGGGCCGTGGCACGTTGGCAAGATAAACTTATTTCCGAATCAGGGTTGATTGCATGTTCTTGGCACGGGAGGGTTAGAAACGTAACAGTTACTTAGTATGCATTTGTTTGTGCTCATTTCTTGGTAAACCGATATCTTGATCATGTAGGGCAAATGTCTGCAAGTTGTGACGCAAATGACTTTGAATAAAATTAAGAACTGCCAAAGTCAGTAGTATTTCTGGAACTTTCTATAATAAAACTTAATATACCTACCAATGCCAGGTTGATGGCAAGCTCACCGTTGAGCGGACTTAAATAGCACTCTGCCTTACCCTTCAAGGACAGTTGCAATGTTATGTATAACGTAGTATCAAATATTATGTAACGTGTTGTATCTGTATTAGTCCACAAAATTCTAATCACGCATACTGGCTGGATTGAAGTATAACGTTACTAATATCTTCAGATTCCGCGAATAAGTACGCTGTCGAAAATAAAACAAAAAAATATAAATTTAACGAACTTAACTAAAACTAATAACAACACCCTTCACTCCCATTACAATAAAAGCCTAAAGCACATTCACATAAGGTAACTTTAAGCTCAACTTGGAAGGCCACAGAAGACAAGAAGAACTGGGTTGAACCGTCATCATAATATAATTACTATGACGTGGCTATATGCGATACGTAGCGATGAACAAAACAACATCTCAAGGTAAATTGGGCCAAGGACGGGAAGAAAACTAGTTTGAGCCGAACTACATACAGTTGGCACTGAGAAGCAATAAAGAGAATGTTATGTTCTGTATTCAAACTTAGATGGGACCTTTGGATGAGATAAAGAGGAAAAAAAAGAATTTGAAATGGAGTTATGTTACTTTGTGGTGTAATATTGCTCCAATTCGTCATTTATCAAACGAAACAATGTGTTGTCAGTGGTTTTGTGCTATTTTTTACTATAGAACACGCGGCTTCGCTCCCGTTATGTACGGAGATTAACCCACAGGGACATTTTAAATGTAGCATATTATGACACTCGGGGACAATGTAGCTGCCCGTTAGTTAAAGAATTTTCGGAATCGGATCAGTAGTTTTGAAGATTAGCCCCTACATACAAACTTACAAACAAATTTTATCTGTTTAAAATATTAATATCGACTAGCTAGCGGCAAAAATGAGTGACTTTAATGCCCTAAATCCTTCCTTTTGTGCAAAATTGCATGCCTCTGAACCCAGCTATTTAGGTAACTACAGTACTTTCAAAAGTTATTATGCCCTGTGACAGGGCCTGCAGCTTAGTTTATTTTTTGTGTTTTGACATTCAAAAGTGACTGTAATGGTCTAATTAATAAATGTTTTGAGTTTGAGTTTGAGGTTGTGCGTATATCTCTCAATTTTTTTTTAAAGTAGATGCTGCTTTGAAAAATCCGACCATAACGTTTTATGAAATGCTTAACGCGAAGAAAAGTATCAAATATTTCATAAGTTACTGCAGTTACGTTATCCTCTATAAAAACTACCACACCCATACATTAAGCTCGTCATTCACCGAACGTAAACTCGAAAAACACACATAAATTGACAACCGTCTAATATCAAACGCGCCAGTATAAAACCGCCTTATTATGTTAATCCAGTTTACCCTTAATAACAAGTTTAATGTACGAAGTAAATGGGTGTATCGGTGTAAACACTGATTGGGTTGCGAACTATCGCGTGGAATAGATAATAAGGAACAAAGTTCATACGCTTACTTTGGAAAACGGGTCTTACAAACTCGGCTAGTATGCTCACTTGGGTCAAACTTCGTACTGAGATCAATATCTGGCACTCTTATGTCTTTAAACTGATTATTATTAGGCTGAGTTCCATTTAGGGAATGTAATGAAATTATTATAAATATCCAGAGAATATGGGTGAAAGATGGTCACAAATAATCACAAATTGATATCCAATGTATAAAAAAAGAAGGAAGGGTAGACCATTTAAAAGATGCAGTGACGACATCGTAGAAATAGCCGGAAACTTATGGTCCAGACGGGCACAGGATAGAGCCACCTGGAATGGTTTGGAGGAGGCTTTCACCGCAAAAGGCGACCCTTACACCTAACAATACTAACCATAATTAAGTACAAAACTAACATTATTAACTAATAAATAAATAAGTACACAAAACTGTAGATAAGAAATCATGTAAGGGATTAAATAAAGCTAATAAATAAATAAATATATTAAACTAGCTTATGCCCGCGGCTCCGTGCCGTACGCACCACGCGTACGAAGTCGCGGGCTTAGAATCTAGAAGTAAAAGAAAAGAAAAACAAAAAAAAATCCTATGGTAAAATGTAGCCTATATTTAAAGTTAGGCATCTAGCAGTAGAGCGGTAAAAACTGCGTTCAAATCCATGCAGCAGTTTGTGCGTGATGCGCGTACAAACATACAGGCAGAAAGACACAGACGGACAGACAGACAGACAAAAATTCTAAAAACTGTTGTTTTGGCTTCTGTTGCTTTAATAAAGACCCCCCATATGGGGGGTCTTTATTAAAGCAACAAAAAACAAAAACAACAACAACAACAAAAATAGCAACAAAAATTAATATATATTAATTTTTTCAATATCTTCAATGTACAGACGAGCTCGTGGCTTAATAATGACAGCCGCTCGGGTCGATCATCAGGTTTAGGCACTTGCTTGGGTTGCTTCGTGAATGGGTGACCCATTACACACCGAGTTTCGTCCGTGCCTCGGAAAGCACGTTAAGCCGTTGGTCCCGGCTGTCATTTGTAGATCTATGACAGTCGTTACAGGTAGTCAGTGGCCCGAAAGTCTGACAACCAGTCTTACCAAGGGGTATCGTATTACCCAGTACGAACTGGGTTGGTCAGATAGGCAGTCGCTCCGTGTAACATACTGGTATTCAGCTGCATCCGATCCCAACATAGTTGGCAAAAGGGCTAGGCAGATTATGATCTTCAATGTACAGACATCGGCTTGTTACAATTTTATTATATGTATAGATAGGATTTCGGAATTACTTTAACTCTTCGGTTCTCACTTTGAGAAAATTTTGTAAATTACGTTTCGATTATTTGTAGCAATCCAACGAAAACAAAATACCACGAATCGTACGCAAAATACTCTCTTTGGACGTTGAGTTGCGGTCACCAGCCCAAAATATTATACTATAAAAATGCTTGAACTAAAAAAACTAACCATAAAACACAAACACCAATCCTTAACATTCCATTATCCACCATAAGATATTAAAACGTTTCCAACACTGTATAATAAGTCAAAATGGAAATAATCGTTCGGCACAAGGAAACTTGGCGTTCTGCCAGGGCTGCAACTAAGAGCTTTATTCTTTAATACTTCCATCACCAACTTAATTCATAAAACGTAGTGAGCGCAGCCTTTATTGTGACTGGGTTAGATATACGGTAGTGCAGTGGTTATGGTTACTAACCTTTTTTTATCTAAGGATCACTTTGGTGTCTTTTCTGTTTGCAAGGAGCATAAGTTTCAAGAAAAAAATACTTTAATCGATTGGTACTTTGTAACGTTAACGATACGATTCGTTACATTAAAAACTAATATTCATTATGTAATAGAAATACATTGTTTTTTGAAAATTAAAATTCCTTTTTGATCCAAGTAATTTTTGAGCTTGCATTGTTGTAGATACAAATTAAAAATTTTAAACCTTCCGCGGATCATATTTTTGCTCTTACGGACGACTGGTGGTTTGCAGACCAGGAGAGAACCAATGCGGTAGTTGGACTGAATTGTTAAAAGTTCTATGAAAACTACAACGGTATTTGCAGCCCGTCACTAGCCACTGCTAGACACGCTATGACAGGATTTTTTCTGGAATAAAAAAAAAAATATTTTTGGGCTTCAAATCGCTTTCGAATCGTTTTTAGCTCTGTGCTATGTCAGGTCAGAACAGTGTCAAAATTATTTGGGTAGATTGTCTTAGCTAGAATCGCTAAACAGCGTCAAAAACTTTTACATTTTTGTGGAGATGTCGTTTGAATAGTAAATATTGTCTCGCTTATTTGAAAATCTTCTCTATCATGTGTGATGTGAGAGGTCACAAGTATGGTGAGAGGTTCTAACGATTAAATTATTAGTTTGGGCGTGTTTTAGCCACTATAGATAGCTCTCTGTCAATGTGTCGACCACGTCCAAGTAAGCATTCATTGCGTAATATTATAAATAATCATCTAAGTTTTTAAACTGACATGTTCACTATCATATCCTTAACACTTGAAACGGAATATTTCCAATTTTAATTATTTACTAGCTACTCGCCCCGGCTTCGCACGGGTACAATGTAGATACTAATGTTTTTTCTACTATGATATGCATGTATTATACATATAAACCTTCCTGTTGAATCACTCTTTATTTAAAAAAAAACGCATCAAAATCCGTTGCGTAGTTTTAAAGATCTAAGCATACATAGGGACAGACAGCGGGAAGCGACTTTGTTTTATACTATGTAGTGATTTAATGTCAGGAATTCAATATAAATAATAAACATGGTAAATGTTCCGTTGTAAGTGTTAATGATAGTGAACATGTCAGTTTAAACATTTTGATAATTAGGTATAATATTACGTAATGTATCCCGTTTCAAGTTTATTGATAACTTAATTATATAACTTAGGCACCTAGGCTAAAGTTGGATAATAATATGACGTCTGTCTAGGACCCAGACTCCAAGTACTGTAGAGCGCTATTATAAAGTACTACAGCGCCATCTATGACACTAACATCAAAATTCTGAATCGCGCTATTAAAGTTATCCGCGAATATTTAGACGAATCCGACAACAACTGTCCGCTAGTAGCTCACCAGACCCAACATCCCACGTTTGGTCGGAGAATTCTCCCTTTTCAATGGTGGATGAAGATCTTTATACCCTTTTTTGGGAAATCATCAAATGACTTCTCCCGCTCTGGGCTGAGCGGGAGGGTGTGTCAGACTTTTACTGACTAAAACCCACCCATGTTCCTTCATCGCCCTTTGTGTTCCAGAGCCGCGGTATCTCTTTCGAACAACCCGCAGCACCCGGCAGGCATCGGCCCTTGCGGGCCCCTTCCCTATGCTGACATCTCTTTGAGGCGCGCGTGGAACACGAACGCGCCGTCGACACGGCCTGTCGTCCTAAGACGGAGGGACGGCGAGCTAGCCCTTAGCTCACCGTCCACAGGCCCGCGTCTACGGTGGCCGGGGGCCACCACGTGGCCCCCGACGCCCGGTGCGTCTCCCGCGACGGCTGGGACGTGAGGAGGAACGCTCTCTCTCACGTTCCGCCGCCTCCTTTGCTAGCATGACTGCTTCGCAAAAGGAGGTGACGGCTTCCCATTCCGTCTCGCTCCGGACCATGGCTCGAACCAGGGCCGGACGCGAGAGGTCGCCGCCGCCGATCGCCGCTATGAAGATCTTTATACCCTGTTCTTCATATATAGTACTTTCATGCACCTACGTTACACGAGAGTCTCGCCAAGAGTAAAACCAGGGGTTTGTTTCATAACTAACGTCGCTTTGCCGTGCTGTTACCGTCGCGTAAACGTAGCGTATACGTTGAACAGTCGCCTTCGTGAAATGCGAGGAGTAGATACCCCTTTCAACAAGTTATTACAATATTTTATTACTTGCCAATATAGCACAGAACTTACCTCTCCGTCCATAAATAGCTCTTTTCCCCCCAACTACCAAGACTCTTTAGAAATCTGCATGAAAATGAATGAACGTGAGTCGATCGTGAAGAGCGGTATGAATGACTGAGCGATATTTTTTCATTAATCACTGTACATTAGTGAGTGAACCAAAGTTCTGAATGATAGTTCAAAAGAACTTTAGTTTTACCTTGAATGAATTTGCTTTCTCATCGGTTTAGTTATTTATTACAAAAATCTGTAGAGCGCGCTTGCGTTAATTTTAAATTGGTAAAGATAAAGAGCTAATGGAAAAAAAGAAATTGGGTTTTTTTTTTTGTACCTACCTACTTACTCGCGATACCAAGTTCTTACCTTCAGTATTCCATCATTTATTGCATTCCAAAATGGGTGGATTAGGTGATAACTGACAAAGTTGAAAAAGTATAAGAATACACGTATACACGTCTTTCTACATCGTTCTCACATGTATGTATAATCTCGACATGAATGATGTAACCAAGATTTTGTAAAAACATATTGATTTAAAAGAGTGTCCATGGAGTTTCTTGCCCATTCTTCTCCATAGGATCTACGCTTTCGAATGGGCAACTACAGTACTTTCACAAGTTATTATGCCCTGTGACAGGGACTGTAGCTTAGTTTATTTTTTGTGTTTTGACATTCAAAAGTGCCTGTAATGGTCTAATTGAAATAAATGCTTTGAGTTTGAGTTTGAATACTGAAATATTTAAAAAAATCTAAACTAATATTTTTGCATCATACTTACTTAATATTACCAAATTGTTACCAAATGCTTCGTCACACACTCAATACGCATTGAATTTTTAAAACTTCGCAGCGTAATGCCAATATTTTATGCGCGAGAAAAGTAGAATGAAGTTTTCCGGCAATGTGCGTAAAACGATGTAGGCACTCGTACATTGCGGATATAATCGGCTAAGTTGGGCATACCCTCTAAAAAAAAGGTGAAAATCGAGTCTCTTTCAAATCTTACCTAAAAGCGGATATCTTCGTTAAAACCAAAGTTACAGTTAAAAATTTATTCGATAGCTATAGGTGCTAACTCATACTTTTCATCTAAAGGAGATGTTCCAGAAATGTATGGAGCCTGGGCTAGGTCTATGTACACCATATATAAAAATAGCTTTTTAATACATAAACCGTTTTTAATTGTTAATTTTCTTTAATTTCACTTCGTTTGATTGTGTTTTTAAATTAACTTTGTCAAGGATAACAACACTCGACAAAAAATCTAACATGGTGGATCTGACAGTGGTATTTTTGACAATGACATTTGACTGACGTTTACGTAACGTGTTATAAACTAGCTACATAAAGATCGAAGAAAACAATTTTTGATTTCGAAAATCTTGGGTTTCGATAAAATAATAGTACCTACAGGATATTTTACACGATTCCGGCAGCACTTCTTATCTCACCTTTAGATCCTATATTTCAATGTAAAGAAACGAAACGCAGGCGTGGACGTTATTTGTTCAAAGCTCAAAGCAAAGGAAGACTCGGTCGCTCGGGTGCATAGAAACGTCAAAGTCGTCAAAAGTCATGTCAAACACAACTGTCATGGCTGCCTTATAAACAGGGTTAACTTGTTAAAAAACTTTCCTAATTATCATTTTTTAACAGCTAAACCCGTCTTCAAATTATTTTTATAGTATTTTTGTGAAACTCCCCTATTTTTTCCCTATTTATTGATATGGTGTACATAGACCTAGCCCAGAATGGAACATCTCCTTTAGTAAAATTAAAAGATTTTTTTTTGCAATTTTGTTCAGTTTTAAACGAACAATAACTTTGTGTGTTTCTAAATAGCACACAGTAAAGAGTTCACGTAATATTTTCAGCTATTATTTGAGTAATGTAAAGTGTGCCACACAGTGAAATTACCAGGACCCCAGCTCGCAAAAGGGATAACATTTCAAAAATCCTCAAACATAATATATCGTATTCGTGGGATAATCCACTGCGGCATTCTCCACACCGCATAATAAACGATAATTCAAATGAATATGCTGAAATTATTCGCGTTTTTTGTGCTCTGGCCACACGAGGATTTTGAATTTTTATGAGCAGACGTGAAAATAACGTGAGAACACACAAATACGAAAATGCGCTACATTAAAATATGAAAGAAGTAATTATAACAATATTTTCTTGGAACATTTTACAGAAATACGAAGCAGCACTTGGGTATTTTGCATTCATATCGTATGAAGGTGGAAAGCGCAAGCGATGTGTACAAAGATCCCCGTTTGTCCTCACTTTTCTCTATCTAGCTCGCTGGGGACTTGCTATGAAAATGTGGAAGCATGAGTATAAATTCACATCGTATTGCCTCCCATTACGGTCGCAGGCTTCGGGTCTGTTCGTACTTTGTCGTGTGTTTCCGCTTAATTTCTTCTATCTTGCGTCATTGAGCTTCGTACGTGCGTGGTTCCATATGGCTGCATCACGCTTGTTGATCGTCGACTGTTGTTAACTGTATTCAAGGCAGTGAGAGGAACAAAACAGTTTTTTTTTTATGTCTGACATACATAAACAACAAAAAAACGATGGACGGACTGTGTGAAGGATGATATGGCACGAAAGGAGGTGTCTGATAAGATGAGGAATAATAGAGAGTTACGGAAGAAGAAGACATGCTGCACCGACCCCAAATAAATTGGGATGAAGGCGGCAGGAGAATGATGATATTGTATTGACAAAAATCGCATATTTTATCAGGTTTTCCGAGTTTCATATTTTGTTAAACTTTGGCCATGAGGTTTTATCATTGTTTTCATAAGACGATAGTCTGTCTAAGTCACTCAGACTCAGTCTGCGCAGTAAGCAGTAAGTATTATACGGGGTGGAAGAGACACGACGCGAAAACATCATTCTGAAAACCCCACATATAAATTTTTCGTCGGTTATTAAAAAAAAAAAACATTTTGACAGCACTTTTGTAGGAATTAGATTTTTTTTTAAATAATCGACGCAAATTTTCTATGTTCAGGGTTCAGTTCAGTTTTCAATTTTCTATGTTAGGGGTTCAGAATGATGAACTGAGTATGTGGTTCCCGTTTTCATGTCGGTGTCCCTTCCACCCCGTATAAGTTTCTTCAGTGATTTATGTAAACCTTTCTAGTGGCAGCTTGATGAAGCCATATGCTAAGTGAAAACAGCTTAACGGCTAAGACGTTGACTGGCGATCGTGAGTTCACGTCTACCTGTTGAGTACCTAACTATGGTTAACCCACTTAAGGAATAAGCATAAATCTTTGAGGGCAAACAAGAATGTTCACAGTTTTTCCATAACATTTAGCTTCTAATATTTTTTCTAGGTTTAGTACAAAATTTCTTTGCCTTTTTAATATTATAGTTGTTTCGGGTCTCGAGATATTAGGTACGTAAGCGTACCCTTGAATTTAGGACAAACAAAATTCCTAGTATAGGGTTTATAAGTAATCTTGTTTCCGATCCTATCACACGTCCGAACATTTTCGTATCTTATCTCGAAAAACCTTATCTCGGTCGTAATCTTGAAGACCAATTGAAGACCGTTGTACAAAACGCGCCACAGATCTTTGTATCAGCGAAGTTAGCTGAGGGCCCTCTTTTTGTTACTTTAGAAGTTGGCAAAAATCCCAAAAGGGTACTGAGATTGATAAACATTACCAAACGCTTGAAATGGGCATTTTTCCTGACACTGTCGCACAATTGTCAAAATGGTCCAAAATATACAGGAATATACCTAAACCAATGTTCCTGCTAGGTAACTTTTATCTATTTCGACTTAAGAGATGTCAATTTTATAAAAAAAAAAAACGCTTCGATTGCTCAAGTTTCCAATTTTTAAAGTGCCTATAAAGATCGATAATTATTGCACATCACATTTGTTAACCAGCTGTGTGAAGGATGATATGGCAAGAAATGAGGTGTCTGATCTTAATGACGAGTAATAGAGAAATATGGGAGAAGAAGACATGATAAGGGCAGGAGAATGATGATAAATTGTCACACACCTCTTACACTGTCTATAATATCTCTTTGGCTATGTAGTCTACAACAGTCTGGCGTATGAAAAAAGTAATCTGCAGCTATCTTCACTATTCCAAACCAGCAGTAGGTACCTACTGTTACCCTTTCTCGGCCATGTGTCAACACATTGCGCAGGGTCCAAGTCGTCACTCTAAAGTCTTTACGACCGGCCAAGTCAGTTATGTGCCACCATAAAACTCGCCTTGAGTTAGAAAACAGAAACATTTTCTTCAGTAAAAGGAATTTTATACTTTACGACGAACGCGGTCTATTAAAGGGCTCTCAGATATTTTTTTTTTATGATAGTAACGTTATTTTTGTTGGTTTATTATTGAATGAAGTGATCCGTAGAAGTTGGTTTTCTTTAATCTGTATGTTTTCCATTATGTTCTATTTTTATAACTTCAAACGATAGCCTGTTCTTAACCAACTAAGTGAGCTACAAGTTTATGGGTTGTAACGCTCATTTCATTTCTGAGCGGTACACGGTCCTAAAAAAAACGACTGATGCGGGAACTATTAGTTCAACATTTGCATAGCCTTTTCCCAACTATGATGGAGTCAGCTTCCAGTCTAACCGGATGCAGCTGAAGCTAATTATGATTAGTTTTAATGGGTTTAATACCACATTAAAAAAAAACAACTCGTAAAAGAATTATCACAGATGGTAACCACAGAAGTAAAGTATAAATCTTGAAGACAAACAAAAAACTTTGTGTATACAACAAAGTTTATAAGTCGCCCACGTAAGTACACACAATGTGACATTACTTGGGAAACAAAAGTAAGTCAAAGAAATGATGCTTTTAAAGTATGTAACTAAGACGACAAAGTACGGCTAAGTATAACTGTGTAAACATGATGGAAGTGTTGCCATATCAATTTTGTAAATGGGAGATATACAACATTATTTGAAGTATATGCGAAACCAGATTATAGTTTGTTCAGAATAAGTAACTGAATCGATTCCAATAATTTTATATCATGTTATATTTTGTCCCAAAAATATTTAAAAAAGGTTACGAGTTGGACACCGAGCGACACTTAGGACCTGTCCGCAATCATTTATGAGCACAACACAGGCATTAGGCGCGGGCGCACAGTGGGGCGTCGCGTGGTGAGTTTGTACGGACAACCAGGTAACATAACAAGCTTATAACTTTGTGATTTTTCATGATACAGTTTTGAAATTTTGTACATGGATTCTTTACATAAATATACTAGACACGTGTTTCAGGTTTCGCATTTACTAAAACTAATGTTCTATATGTGAAAAGAACAGTCAAATTGTATTTTGAATTTGTGTGCCTTTGTCAATTTCAACGTTTCATACTGTAATGAAGAGTGGAACTTCACAAAGGCAAAAAATGTCATCTCTATTCCACAAGAGCCAATGTTTCTGACAATATCACGAGTACTATGATCGACCATTAAACAAGAAAATGATTGAATATTGCCTTTTCATCCTATTTTATTTGAAAAAGAGAGAGAAGACATTGTTTCGTCACATTTTTGTGATAGTTAAATTGTTTACTTACATAGTTAACGGAGAATTTCACTTATGAAAAATGAACGCGATCAATATATTTAACCCAAAATCAAGAGCTGTCAGTGTCATCATTGATACGGAATATAGTAAGTAATTAACAGTGATCGGAGTAGGTAGATTGATTTTTGGTACTTGTATCATAAATGCACACAGAAAGAATAACATGGATAAGGCATTTTTCTGGAAAGTAATTCCGGTATTTCCGGATTCAATTAAATATTGTTAATGTTGGTAGTGATATTATTACTACTCAATTCAAAATTTAAAGGAAGGCATCAAAACTAAATTAATTTATTATTTATCTGTTGAATAAATAAATAGTGAAAAATCTAAGTCCGTATATTCGAGCCAAATCGTGGTTTTGAGCAGATTCCAGAAGTCAGTATGTAAACAAGCCAGAGTCCAGTAACGTTTTCACAACACAGTAACAAACAAAGAAGCGCACTCTACGAACCAAAGTAAACGAGTGAGCTACCTGGCATGTCGTCGGCGGGCGTACGCCTTGTTTTGATAACCGGTTAGTGCACCACCCATGGTCCTTTGTTCTGATTGGTCGTTGGGTTGTGTCAAATCGTAACTGTGTGCCGTTAAAAAAATTATGAAGAATATAATATAGCTCATTTTAATACAATTCCTATCTAAGTTCCGTTTTTTTTTTAATAATCAACCAATTCCGGAGGAATATCCATATTAATATGTATGTTTCGGATCAATGACCCCAATTCAATCTACCTACTCCGATCACTGGTAATTAATAAAAGACTTTTTAAATGATATGAGTTTATCCAGATTATGATTGTGATAATTAATTATAAATTTGACCAGATTATGATTATGTTAATTAATTATAAATTTGACCAGATTGTGATTGTGTTAATTAATTATTAATTTGACCATTTAAGACTTATGTCCGTTCACTTTAATTTCTATTGGGTTTTGTGACATTATTTTGTTTATTTTAATATTTATAATAATTTGCATGCCGTAAGGTAGACTGTAGCTGACCTCATTAATTTATGTACAACATCATATACCTGTACCCAAATTCAAAGCAAATAAAGTACTGATTCTGATTCTACGACTTTGCAAAGTACATCATTTATCTACAAAAAGTGTCGCGACAGCATTATGTCTAACTTTTATGTATATTATATATCACAATAATTGTTCTTTTATTTTAAAAATTTAATTGAAATGCCGCCGCTAGAAAAGGCTCTTTATTTGTACCTTGGTAGTAATTCTTATGAAAATAAATTACTTCATACTCAAGACTGCTTCAATACCTTTATATAACTTTTTGAATTATTCAATTTAGACATTCCATTCGAAAGATATCACGAGTTCAAATATGTAAGTATTAGAAAAAACTCGCGTGGTCGCCGCTCACTCCGCTCGGCTTACTATGCGATGTACATAGGCGTCACTGTCCTATCCCGTCCTATCCCGTCCTGTCAATTTTTTGTTAAATACCCGTGCGAAGCCAGAACGGGGTGGTAGTTGTAAAATAAAGTGTACTGTAGAGCAAGAAAATTTACTGCAGCATTTGGTCGTAACCGTGTTTCATGGTCTTCCAACTACCTGAAAAATATAAAAACGAAGTCGGTTTTAATGTCTGAACTTAATCTTATATTAGTTGTTATTAAAAGCAAATAAACTGATATAATCTTTATGAACTTTGCATTATTCTTTACAGTCACTTTACTTTTGAGTAAATTATGTATTTTTTCTCTCATCAAAATCAGTCTAAAATGTTCTCACCGCTGGGACTCACGCATCTTCTGTATGAGATTGAGTGGGCTGTAATCCACCACGCGTGTCCATTGCGGCAGGTGTTAAAAAGAGAATTATTTGAGAATCAAATTTCGTCTAAAATTCAAACCGAACTAGGACCATCGCGCACAAAATGACTACCCTACAAAATAGCTGACGCCTATCTACACCACGTAATGAACATATCCACGAAGCAAATTAATGAGGACAAATGACTGACGTAATACGTAACCAAATACAATCTACATACACAAACGCTTTGGTCTCGTATGTACGTTACATCATGAGCAGAATTACCCCTAGGGAGTTGCCGGTCCAAGGACGTGAAAGCTGTCGATAAAACCGACATTTTATACCCTGATATCTACTCGGGATACTTCCCCGATTTTATACGTCCATATTGCTAAACATCGTTCTTACCCGGTAAAAACCTGCACTAAAAGGCTCATTTTTGGGTGTACTCAGTAATGGCTTTAGCCCGCTCGTGTATTTTTGCTGGCGAACATTTTGTAGGTCAATTTCAAACTACGATACTTGCTGGTAAACTGCAGTAGATAGGCGCGATCTTCAAATGAGAAATGTTAATGCAAAATGTACCGTCAGTTTTACATTTTCTCTGGGAATAGTTTTAGCCAGTACTTGCTTTACTATTGAAGATCAGTCTGATAGTATGGTACTCTTGAGGCTATATTGATATATTATGCTAAATAAAAATAGATATCACTGTAATATTTCTGAAATTATCGTAAAAAACTTTTTTGCGAAAAAATAACGTGACTATTGTTTGTTTCATTGACTTTTTTGCCACCGACTTCCGAAAGTAAAATTATTTTCAATTTTTTTGTGTTTTTGTGAGTCGGTTATTTTTTGAAAAAAAAAAAAGTTTTTATTTTAACCTTTTTAGTTATTGTATCACAGTTTTATTTACTTGGATAACATATTTTACAGGATATTCTGATTTAAAAACCAAACTACTGATGCGATTTTGATAAAACTTCTATGGGACCAATCAAGAAGTATGTCCTTTTTAATTTTAATATTTAGGAAATAATTAATTAGTAGTAATTAGTAATATTTTGAAGAATAATTTTTCAAATCGGTTAATAAATGACGAATATACGATTAATAAACACAAAAAATAAACACAACCGAATTGAGAACCTCCTCCTTTTTTGAAGTCTGTTAAAAAGGACAACATCAAACGCGTCAATTCAGAGACAACACTCAAATTCAACTGCAGCTAAATTTTAACAGCGTCAGTAACGATTAGGCGGAACAATTTCGTCCCCAGTGTCCGTAAATAGGCGTTTATCGTGCCGGACAAGGAACTAACGGTTGTTCATAATACCGTATAGCGGGGTCACCAGCTATGATAATTGAATTAGTCTAGGACACGCGAGCGACTGGGCAACAAAGCGTTCTTCCGATCCTTTCGACCGTCCAATCGGATTATTCGCGCGGATTTGAACTCGTGCCCCATATATTGACTTGAGTGCTTAGAGGAAAGGCATGTTTAATCATGCTGCTCTTTTTTTTTTATGGAAAATATGTCGGTTCATTGGCTGTGAGTACTACCTTACATAGATAATACCTAAAGTCATATTCTATTTTTAGATTTCATGAATAATTTAATCTTATAAGCTAGTAGATATTTATTTATTTATTTATTGACTTCAAACATACAAATATCCTTACAGGCTAGACCCCATGCGATATTGTAGCATACTTAAAAAATAAAAATAAAAAATACATAGTTCCGCTATTCAACCATAACAAATTCTATGGGTAGCTGTTCTTGTAAATTCACCCAAAGAGCAACAGAATATATCCATGTCATCGGCAATGAGATTGAGAGTGCGGAGCGCTCTGCTGAGCGGCGCGTCTCGCAGTAGGTTAGTGCGCGCGCGCGGTTCCGCCAGCAGCCGCGGCTGACGACGACGTCCCACATACATAATGTTGTTACAGTTACTTGATCTTTTTGCGGTTTTTTTCCACATAATAGGTTTGCATTTGGCATTTCGCAACTCACCTGATGAGAAGCGGTGATGCGGCCTAGGGTGGAGCACGCTTACCAAGAATTAACCGATTCAGTCGAACTTTGAAGAAATTGTGGTTTTTGAGGTGGAATTCGATACGAGTTTGTGAGAAGATTTATTCAGGTGCGAACAAAAAGTAGATACAGTAAGCCACACGTCAATGGTAACAAAACCAGATTAAACTGGCTTGCTTCTTCTTCTTACGAAATTCCGTTTTATGCTCGGCGTGCAGTCGACTGAAAAAAATACTCAAGAATAAAAATTACAATTATTATCAAAAAAACACTGCTATTTATTCAATAAAGAACCACTGAACAGCCACAAATACCACATTAACAAGTTTTTGATTAATCCGTTGCAATACACCACTTTAATTAAATATCTGAAAGGGGATAAAACTATAAAGGTAATAAAGCGTTCATTTTGGTGCATAATTGAATCTTGATAATTACCATTGTATCTCATTAAGTCCTTACCAATATTGCCCACAATTTACATTTTATATTTTTGGGATGTTGTGGGTGATGAAATTGTTTTTCAAATAAAACGTATAATTGGGTGGTGCAATATGCTTCTCAATTCTGCTTTAAAGGAATTAAAAGCAATCAATAAACATCGTAACAGAAATCTAGTTAGGATTTATAAAAGGTGTAGTTATGCATCCTCGTCAAAATTCAGGAGGTTGTCATAGAAGACGTAAATAATCAATATAAATTACGGTACCTGGTCAATAATAATAAACGTTGCTATTTTTAGTTGTTTTAATTTGACACTGTTTCAGAATGAAGTCCTTATCAAATGAGGAGAATCACCCGTTTATCGAATAAACGTCTGCGTTTGTTTGTGTGTGTGAAACCGCGGTTATATTGCTAGTATTAGACGGGCCGCGTTTTAAAACGGGTGGTGTAGGTACACTTATCGATTACCGATATTAAGAAAAAATAAAAAAAATACCTACCCATTTTATTATTGAGTCGGGTCGAGAGTCATTAGCATAGTTATCTCCTTGAATTTGACGAGGATGCAAAGCAACACCTTGTATTGGTGCCTATTATACCAGCCTATCACTGTTCCATTGCAGGGCAAAGGCGTCTTCTCGTAGAGAAATACCTACCTATACCTAAAGTGTCTACATATTCTAGACCGATATTTTAGTCTGGATTTAGTCACATGAGTCTTCCTGAATTTGTTAATTCAAGAGCAGACTCAAGTTACACAGTTAGTCTACACGATGATGACATTTTAATTTTTCCTAGATGTTAAAATTAGCATTAGGTCGGCTTCCCAAACTAAATTACTTTAACTAAGGATACTAACCCTTAACTAACTGAACTAACTATAATTAAGTTACAAATCGAGGTTCAAAAATGGAAATCGTTCTTGACTAAAGTTCTAGATGGTAGAGTTCAAGCATTTAAACAAACGTCTAATAAAACAGTAAATTGGTCTACTACAAGTTTTAATACCAAGCCCTGTTTCGCAATTGGAATTCTAGTAGCTATAATTAATTAAAAGTAAGTACTAATTTTCCACGTTCTTTGAAAGAACAAGTTTTATAATTGAATCAGCGAGAAAGAAAGTTTGTACTTATGAAACGATATAATTAAGAGTCGCTACAAGATCTTTTTAGACTCCAGATCTAATTCTCTTCTTTAGAACCTTTTGAGATCTAATTATTGTTAGATAAAAGATCTTGGGCTCTAATATACGGTCGGTAACTAATTATTTCTTTGTTATCTTGTACGTGATAACGTGATAGAAGTGAAAATTAGGTTTCCTTACAATTAAAAAAAAAAGTTATATTCGAGTAAGATGTACAGTTTAACCAATGAATATATTTTTAACCGACTTCTAAAAGAGGAGGCGGTTATAAAGTTAGTTTTTTTTGTTGCAAAACATGAGTATGCATAATACACTATACAGGTCTTATAAATAAATAAAAAGTAGCCACAGGTAAGGTAAAGTTTGCCAATTTGATTATACTGTCGATAGTATGTGTATAACTTCTCAATAAAGTAGGAACTCGAGCATGTAATAAGAGCCTTGTTCACTTACAACAAAATTACTCAAAAGCAAAGTTCAAACTTCTAAAATCCAAGTACAAATACAGCAAAGCTCGCACAATAATGATGTGAGACAAAATCAATATCTACATTTCTTTCCACGTATCATTCTGCAAAACAAACATTTCCCTCTGACGGCACACGTAAAAGAAACTGAATAATATTTCTCGTTTCGTACCCTGACGTTCATGGCTTCCGATATTACGTGATCTCTGCCTCCCGAATACCATAAACCCAATATTACGGTACGAAATCAAGCAAACTTTGCAATACCAAGTTCGAATCTCTTTGTATAGTTAAACAAAGAGGTAGGTGTACAGTCATGAGGACTAATACGAATTTGAATATCAAATGCGACTTTTGTCCGGGAATATTTACTGTAGCTTTAATATCAGACCTATGTATGTATTTCGTTATAATATAGGTTTCAAAATACTATGTCCGTAACAACTGCACTTAGTACCAATAGAAGAAGAATACACAAAAACAACATAAATATTTGCTAAATGTTTATGTTACTCTTAATTTCCTAAACATTGCGCAATTTAAGATTCACCGGTGCTTTCTCACACCAACTCAGGGAATATCTTCGTATACTGCTTGTTTTTAATGTGGGGTTCATAACTTTTAAGCTAATGTCTGAATTTAGTCATCTTTTTATGAAGAAAAAAGGGATAAAAACAAATTTATCACATAACTGTTCAAAAACAACTGTAAATAGATCCTGTATACCTATATCTTTGTTTGACTGTAGTTACTACATTGCATTCTATACCACACCCGCTATAGAATCACTTAAGGCCAAGCGAACTTTATACAAGGGAGTTTCTGAAAATGATGAAGTGCTTTTAAAAGTTGGTTAAGTGGTAGAATCTTTTCGAGCTTAGATTTTATGGTGGATTACGTCAGATGTATGAGTTGAGCTTGCACTTTGTTCTAATACTTAAGAGTTAAGTAGATGTAGTACATTCGATGTGGGGTCTTAAATCTATCGAACATGACAATTAATGTTCAAAGTTATGCCCCTCCGTTTTTATTATATTTTTTACTGCAACGTTGGTCGAGTGGTCACAAGCGCTACTGCTGACCGACCAGATCTTGGGTTCGATTCCTACTTTAGGAAAAGTTATTAGGTTTTTTTCAGTTACAGACCGAAGTCCCAATTTGAGTCCCGTTGAGGAGTTCGCTCACCTCCTGTAGGTAATATAGGTACACCTCTGTCGAATCCTTCGAGGATTACAAACGTGATGTTTTAATTTGTATGTATGTATTTTTTATTAAGACCAATTCGGAAAGTTCACTTAATATGTTAATGAACAAACCATCTAAGCAACGAAATGGGGCAGCAAAATGCAGTGTTATTATTCAACTCGTAAAATTCACTGCAGATTCCAAGCTTTTCACTACTATGCACGATCATAAACATTTTCGTGGTTAAATGCTAAAAGCAGCGGAGGCTTGCAACATTTTATATGCCCCTATATTTCCACTGCAACCGTTTATTAAATAATAAAACTTATTACATACTTGTAAAAGGAATATCCACGCTTTCTCAACAATAAAACTGTCGCCTGTCATTTGTTTTCAACCATTTTGCAGCAGTATACTGCAATTAAGAAACTACCAATACAAAAATAAATAAAACTTGCAGGCAAGAAAATACAAGGAGTTTCAAACTTTCGTAGTTTCGAAATCGTTGAAATTTTTGAACTGGGCAAAGTGAGTTTATCTTGGATACAGCAGCAGCTGACGTCTTTAGAAAGAAAATGGCTTCCATTTTGAAGCGAGTATTATAGAATGTAGTTTGCATAGTATTTTACTAATTTAACTGATCTATTTAATTGTTATTTGTTGAGGTATAACGTCCTCTTGAGACTGTTTTGTCACTGTCACTAAAAAGGGACTACCCTTTTTAGTGAAAGTGACAATAAATGCTGCCCTGCATTCTGTTCGTACAAAGTTTTACATACACTAAAAACTTTTGGACTTGAAGGAGTTCACGAACTTTTAGTTAGTTGGCTTGGGTTATTGTACATTCGCCACAAAGTAAGTTCCCCACGAAAAAAAGTATGTATAAATTTGCCTTACACTTAAAGCACCCACAGGATAGTCTAGTTAAGTAGACGACAACCTCCTAGGTTGGCCTGCGGGATGATATTCACAAAAAAAAAAAACACCTTTGACGCCTTTCCTGACGTTAGACGTCTTATGTTCAGAAGATGAATGTGAATATTGTTGTTGTTCTTATTTTCGCCTGTTTCGATGAATGCGGAGCAAATTATGAAGATTGTCTCAAAATTATAGGTGAGGCGTCTATAACGAATACTATGTATACTGAAACTATGTTATTCTACTTATTTTTTTTATTGTTCTGCTGTCTGTGCTGAAATTAATATATGACGAATTTACTTCATGAAAATAGAGCTGAGGCAAAACACATACTTTTTTTCGTGGGGAACTTAGTTTTTGGCGAATGTACAGTAACCCGTTGGCTGGGTGCTTATCTTTTCGAAAGTTAAGCAATTGTCGTTGTGAAATATATTATTATATTTGTAAAAGAAAACAAACTTGTTAGGGACATAGCAGTTACAATACTTTTAGCAACCAAGGCCGGAGATTTGGTGACTAGCGCTTTTGTCTGCTCGTTGAGTTCGGCTTGCGATCTCGTTTTGTCAGTTGCTGATTTTAGTCCGAAAATCGCTACAAAAAGTATCGTGTCTACTAAGTATAACTTTTATGGAATTTGAAATTCCACTTATTATTCCATTTCTTGATAGGTAGATAAAGGGGAGTGTCTTTTCACGATAAAAATAAAATGGGTTAATCTTTTATATCCACCGTACCACTATTATTACGGCTTACTGCAGTTTGCTTTAAAGAAATAGCAATGCGCTCATTAGCTTGCACGCGATTTTCTTCTTTTTTTCTTTCATATTTAATGCTTCTTTTGCTTTTTCATAAGAAGCCAGCGCAGGTTGTCTGTAGCAACCTGTAATTTATTTAATGTTCCATCAATTTACCAGCCAATTAGTACCATTGCCAATTCTTCAATGGCACAATGATTGTCTAGTTAACTGAGAAAGTAAAAATTGACATTGCTTGGTTGAATATAGTAGAAAATCATTGACTGAAAAAATAATGGCGTAAGTATTATTTTACATTTTTTTTTAGTCTACTTCGTGTCCCACTGCTGGGCAAAGGCCTCCCCTCTCTCCTTCCAAACCTCTCCGTCCTGTGCGATCTCTGGCCATGTTAGCTCCACAAACATGTTCAGATCGTCACGCCACTTTACAAATCTTGTTCAATTCTTTATTCAATTGTATTAAGTTTAGAAAACGGCAAATCGCGATCTGTACAGAGAGCTACTATGTTCAGGCTGATAAATTTAATAAGGTACATAAGCACCTCGTTGGCAAAGGTTGCATCTTCTATTGAATATTCAACATTCCACGTATAACGTGTTCAATAAAACCACATTCCTTTGATTGAATAGCTTCTTGAATAAATCAGTAACTTAATATTCTTTGCGTACATCGTAGTAATGATTTAAGGTCTACCTTTATGTGTGGTTACATAATACATGAATATGCTGAATGTTTCGGTCCTCTCTTATATAACGGCCGTCCAAGGACACTGGAATGTATTGAAGCTGAGTGGAATTACTTTCGGAAAACATATGTAGAATGTTGAGGTTATTTGTGTACCTTTGACAGTGGCGAATTTATTAATATATACAGAACTATTGTGTAACAAGTTGTCTGTTTGAATGACTGAAACTACCTAATTTCAGTACGAAACTTTATCATTTTATCGATATTTTTACCTACAGGTACTAGCTAAGAATAAGTAGGACATGGTAGGACAGTGTAATATATACCTATGTTGAATAATGTTATTAATATACCCTTCAATTCTTTTTTGCTTTTGATACATGTACATATTTTTATTATTACACTAGGTCAGTATAGTTAGTAAATACGGTATATATTGTAAAAATTATTTAAAATATGATATTTTCAAACCAATAGGTATCTGTAGTCGGTATCTGATCATTGCAGACTAAAAACGTCTTTGGGAAAGGTATGCTCTTCTAAAACCACCTTGCAATATGACTCAAAAGACCAGTATCATATTTTTCAACTAAACTTAAATAAAAAACAGAAATACATATAGATTAGAAATTGTAGAAACATATTGATTTAAAAGAGTGTCCATGGAGTTTCTTGCCCATTCATCTCCATAGAGATCTACGCTTTCGGATGGGCAACTACAGTACTTTCACAAGTTATTATACCCTGTGACTGGGACTGTACCTTAGTTTATTTTTTTGTGTTTTGACATTCAAAAGTACCTGTAATAGTTTAATTGAAATAAATGCTTTGAGTTTGAGTTTGAAAAAAAGAAAAAGTTAGGCTGGTTAAGAATGAGCTTTTATTAATATTCAGTGGTAAAAACCACAAAATTAACTCGACAGAAATCTTAATGGAAAAGAAAAAAAAACAATAAATCCTGCATTAAGCAAGCATGGTTTGCATTGTTCAACATTGACATATTCCGTCTGGTGGTCTCTCCGGACATTAGGCTTGCCACACGCCATTTCGCACCAAACGACTGCAAGCCTCACGTTCGTTCGTAGAAGTCCTTATTTGCTTATTTGTTGCGTTTAAATATGAAAATGTTTATTGATGTGTTATATTAAAAGCCGAAATGTAAATTATATTATAATAATATTACGTTGGTTTGTTTTATGAATTGGTACAATGATTTATTTTGTTTCTGTAAATTTTTGTTTCGTGTTAATAATATGTGAATGTTATTCGTGTTTCATTTGTGAGAAAAATATGTTTTGGTGTTATAATTTTATAAAAGATTCGGTATTTTTTAAATCAGATAAATGGATAAGATAAGCTCTTTGTTGGTTATGGAAATTAGTAACTAAGCACTTAAATAATAATATTATAAAGAACTGTTACCGATACCTAAAAATATTCGTTCTTATTGAAGGGCAATTCAATGTGTAACTAAGTTTTATTTCTCCACGCCGTTTCTAGGCCAGTTTTTTTTTCTATCTGAAAAACTTTTATACCAAGGACGTTTATTTTAAAACTAGGTAGCCTTGTAAAATACTAAGTAAATTATGAACGTAGGCTGCCGTGTTGTGGCTTCATTTGTTTTATTTTACTTGTGATATCAACATAGTTACGAATGTATGTTGATTGCAAACTCGCCTGACAGTTATTTTAAGTAATGTCTATACTACACGGTATGACGACCTACCTATTTTTTTTTTATTTTTTTGTTTATGTGATCTTTGACAGTCGTTACAGGTAGTCTGTGGCCCGAAAGTCTGACAACCAGTCTTACCGAGGGGTATCGTATTGCCCAGTACGAACTGGGTTGTGGAGGGGTTGGGACTGGGTTGTGGGTCAGATAGGCAGTCGCTCCATGTAAAATACTGGTATTCAGCTGCATCCGGTTAGACTGGAAGCCGACCCCAACAGGCTAGGCAGATCATGATTACAGGTGTATAAAACTAGAAGCGAGATGGGTGTTTAAATTGACTAACTAAATTACTAAATAAAACAACGAAAAGACAAAGGACGCTGACTACCTTATCTACTTTGACACATAATATAAGTGGACAAGCACTTTGCATACAAAGCGAAAATAAACGTTATTATCGTAAAATGTTCCTCTATGCGTATCCTGAACTATATTACGTAGCACAGGAAAAATGTTTCATTTTTGTTTTTAAACGGTTTATCAAGTTATAATTCGATTTTATGTATTTTTAGTTGGGTGACGTTTTATTTTTTATATTGTATGTACATACAGGAACTCATAGTCACCCACCACTCATAACAACAGCCGCACGAGTCGATTTTAAAGGTTAAGCCGCGCTTGCCTAGGTTGGTGCGTGGATGGGTGACCAATGACCATCCATTACACAACGAGTCTGTTCCCTGTCTCGGAAATCACGTTAAGTTGTCCCGGCTGTCATTTGTAGATCTTTGACAGTACCAAACTAACTGGGTTGTGGAGGTCAGATAGGCAGACGCTTTATGTAAAATACTGGTATTTAGCTGTATCCAGTTAGACTGGAGCCGACCCCAACATAGTTGAGCAGATAATAATTTTTATTTGACTACAGCGTGGAAAAGAGACGCAGGTAGACGTCCTCTATCTCTTTCCAACACTGATATAACATTGACGTAATACTGCTCTTTAGTTTATGGTCTCGTTACTATGTAGTTTCTTCAGAAACTTCTAACTAAAGCGTACGTGTTCTTGTCGCTTTAAAAATCAGAGACAATGTTGAAATATTATGTCTCTCTGATTTTATTGATACTTTTCCTTTAGTAGAATATAATTGGGTCTGACAAGCAGTGGAAACATTATGGTGTGTTTTATTCAATAAAAGTAAACTTACTTCTTTTCTCCAGCAAGAAAAACACACCCGTGAACCACTTCTTCCGTGAACAAGCCCTTACACAAGGAGATCTACTAGTATTAAGTACAGACACTAATCCATTGGTTTCCAACCTATGGTCCGCGAACCACCGATGATCCGCGAAAGGTTAAAATGTTATTTGTACTTTTTTAATTTTCTCAGAAGATGTAAGCTTAATAATTAATAAATTGCCTTATTAATTAAAAACCTATCAGAGGCAAGGTTAGGTTTTTATTTTCGACCTTGCTTCGCTCGCTCTTGCAATATTATTCATAAGAATTTCTAAAAAAAATCTACTAACTAATAGGTACCTATTTCTGTATGAATGATTGCTTAAGTTTTCGAGCTCACTTCGATCACTCTTGTATCCTTCATCCTTCACTATCTTAATTCTAAAGGTCTTCATCTCATTTTCCAATTTTTTGCATTGTGCGAGTTAAAGATTCACCCCCCTAGATATAATCCTGTCGGTGTCCTTGTTTTATCTAAAACCTTACTTATGGTCCCTGCTAATAATAAAGACATCAAAGTGGTCTCTGGTCCAAGAAAGGTTGAGAACCACTGCTTTTATCGAAGGATTTCACTTCTTTCACGGACGACTTGCTCTTGAATGGAGCGATGCGCATTGAAGTGTTCGCCGTGTCCGCTCCTACCATTTTTAAGAACAAAGATTATACAATGTATGTTATTCACAAATAAGTGTGTTGGTATACGTTGTGGCTTCTTAGAAATGCTGCTTATTTTTAGTTCATTTGAAATATAAAGGTTATAAATGACATTATTTAATTATCATTTTTACGATAAAGTGGTACCGGCGACTGAGGAACGAGGGAAATATCGTGAGGAAAGTTTTGATTATGAATGTGAATGGCTATAAGAGTAGAGTAAGACCAAAGAAGCGATGCATGACTGTGGCTATGGCTAGAGAGGAAGTGATTGCTGAGATGTCGAGTAATTGAGAAGTATGGAGGAAGAAGACATGCCGTGCCGACCCCAATTAAATTGGGACAAGGGCAGAAGAATGATGACGACAGTGTCAAAAAAACTTTTTTGCAAAAAAAAACCGACTTCCAAAAAAACCACAAAAAAAGTGGAAAATAACTTTACTTTCGGAAGTCGGTGGCAAAAAAGTCAATGAAACAAAGAATAGTCAGTGTTTTTTTTGGAAGTCCTTGTCAAGTATCAATTTCGCAATTTCTTTTACTTGGATGACATTTTTTCCAGTTATTTTGATTTCAAAACCAAACTGCTGAACCGATTTTGATTAAATTTCTATGGGACTAATCGGGAAGTAAATCCAATCAGATAAAAGAAGAATTTTTCAAATCGGTTCATCAGTGACGGAGATATGAGGTAACAAACACAAAAAAAAAACACAACCGAATTGAGAACCTCCTCCTTTTTTTGAAGTCGGTTAAAAATTCGAAGACATGTGACATCCACAAACCCGTACTGGGCCCGTGTGGTGGACTACGATCCTCTGTTACCAAAAGCAGCAGGGTTTAAGGCTGATTAAAATCTAAAGATGGTGCTTCATAATGTGGTATGTTGTTGCAAAATATGGAACCCAACCCCAAGATAGTCGGGAACAGGCTAGGCAGATGATGTTGTTGCTAAAATAATGAGTTTAAGTTCTATTCCTTGATAAACTGCAACTCATTTCTGAGTTCTTTCTTTATATCAAATCGAGCTAAGTCGCTGCTTTTTTTGAAAGATTCGGAAGCTGCTTTTCACAATGTATTTAATGAAAACCGATTCATCAAAATCAAAAGTCATTCATTCAAATTCGACCATAATCAGCATTTTATTAAACGTCAAAGTTTACAAGAGGCAGTCCCCCAAAACGCCCGCCCTTCGCCACTTCCTAGTGTTTTAGCTGGAAAGAAGAAGTGGCGGAACAATCTCCCCAGCAACACATCTGTCTGTTAGGTTAGAAGTACCAGATTACACAATAGTGTGCAAGTAAATATAAACAAAGAATCCATTATATTATATTAAATTATAGTCTCATGTCAGCTTGTACACGCCAATAATTAAAATCATCCTCATCGTTATGCAAACCTCTATCTGATCATAAATACCAAAATATGACTTGTGGTCATTTAAAAGAGCTATTTGATTGCATAGACCGCAACCCGCAACCGTAACGTATGTCGAACATGCAACGCGCAATTTATTGCCGTTTGAACTCGTTGATACGGTTGAATAATCTGAATGTTGGTCTGATGACAGTTATTTTTCATTTTTAACCGACTTCAAAAAAGGAGGAGGTTCTCAATTCGGTTATGTTTTTTTTTTTTTTTGTGTTTGTTACCTCATATCTCCGTCATTTATGAACCGATTTGAAAAATTCTTCTTTTATCTGAATGGGTTTACTTCCCGATTGGTCCCATAGAAATTTCATCAAAATCGGTTTAGCAGTTTGGTTTTGAAATCAAAATAACTGGAAAAAATGTCATCCAAGTAAAAGAAACTGCGAAATTGATACTTGACAAGGATTTTTGTATGATACGATAACTAAAAAACCGACTTCCAAAAAAAACACTAAAAAAGTGGGAAATAACTTTACTTTCGGAAGTCGGTGACTATTGTTTGTTTCATTGACTTTTTTGCCACCGACTTCCGAAAGTAAAGTTATTTCCCACTTTTTTAGTGTTTTTTTTGGAAGTCGGTTTTTTTTTGCAAAAAAGTTTTTATTTTACCCTTTTTAGTTATCGCATCACACAAAAATCCTTGTCAAGTATCAATTTCGCAATTTCTTTTACTTGGATGACATATTGTTTCCAGCTATTTTGATTTCAAAACCAAACTACTGAACCGATTTCGATGAAATTTCTATGGGACCAATCGGGAAGTAGATCCATTCAGATAAAAGAAGAATTTTTCAAATCGGTTCATAAATGGCGAAGATATGAGGTAACAAACACAAAAATTTCCAGCTATTTTGATTTCAAAACCAAACTGCTGAACCGATTTTGATGAAATTTCTATGGGACCAATCGGGAAGTAGATCCATTCAGATAAAAGAAGAATTTTTCAAATCGGTTCATAAATGACGGAGATATGAGGTAACAAACACAAAAAAAAAAAAAAAAAAAAAAAAACATACAACCGAATTGAGAACCTCCTCCTTTTTTAGAAGTCGGTTAAAAAGGGTAAAATAAAAACTTTTTTGCAAAAAAAAAACCGACTTCCAAAAAAAACACTAAAAAAGTGGAAAATAACTTTACTTTCGGAAGTCGGTGACTATTGTTTGTTTCATTGACTTTTTTTTTAGTTAAAAAAAAAACATGGCAACTTTTTTCGTAGAATTTGACTAAACTCGTTTTACCACCCAATTTGTTTTGCTCTCTGTAAAGGTATTTAAAATGGTTATGATTCAGTCTTTTCACAGTTATTTATTATTACATCTTTCTCAAAATGAAATGAAATGAATTTTTATTTGCTAGAATTGTAGTACATTATAGATGGTCGGATTTATATACAGAGGCTCAAACAATTCGCTAGATCTAGCATGCAAAATTATAAAATAAATTAATAAATAATTGAAGCTAAAATAATTAAAATGTTATAATAATAAGATGTTAATGGTTTGTCAATTAGTAATAGTAAAATGTCAACGTGACTCTTTAAGATTAAGATACTCATTCACAGAATAAAATGATTTATCTATAAGCCATCTACGATTGATTGGCAGTTCCCTATATGTTTTTGGTAGTTTATTATACAAAATCAAAGTGATTCTTTTTATAGGCTTTTATTTAACTTATTAGGGTGAAATTCACAATTTATTTATTTAACATTTCAAGTAAAATGTACAGAGACGGACTTAATGCCATAGGCATTTTCTACCAGTCAACCTTTGGGTGATGCAGTGACAAACAGCGGTAGGTATGTTATTTGATATTAATTTTAATTAAATACTTAGTTAAACTACACGAATATATAAAATTCGATTTCGTTACAAAACGCGTTTTAAAGTAAGTTAGTATAGATTTTTCAAATCTTGCAAATTTAATTTCAAACCAGTTCCCACCAACCGATTGAGCTGAAATTATGCATACACCTTTGAATTTGAAATACAATACATTTTTATGATAGGCATGACTTGATCCTGCCGCCAGGATCGCCTCTTCATGAGAAAACTGCTCAACGGTTAATACAGACACGAAATTTTGTATACGCGTCCAATGTTGATATATAAACTTCCTTAACGTTCTTTAGATTTTAATAAAAGCTTGTTTTCTAAGTTTAATTACTTATTGACTTTCAAAATTAAAGTAACAAATTGTGCAGTGTTTTCAAGCAACAAAACTTTGATTCATCAAAAAATATGAAAATAAGCAGAAAACACAACAATATAAGCTGCTAGATAATAAAAGACCTAGTCTAATGTTGTGTGAACATTTTTCACAGAGTAATTACTAAAAACATACGTGACATAACATCACACCTGTTCCCTATAGTACACCCACATTTCGCCAGTGATTTTTAAGTCGCATGTAATAGGAGGCGAGATTATTACCATCAACCGGGCATGAATCTAGACTCCGTGGCTGCTACTGAGAAATTCCCGATGGCAAACCCAATACCGCTTTTCCCGACCCTGGAATCGTACCCAGAATCTCATACTCGACCAACGAAGCAGTCTAAACAAATACATACCAATATTTTAAATGCTAAAGCAACTTTGCCTGTCTGTCGTTTTCCGTTTTAAAACTTTTCACTAATTAGGAAATTAGGATAAAGAATATTTTTTTATGCCGATGGTAGGTATCTCTAGGATAATTTCCGACATCAAAAGCTGGTGCTAAATATCTATAAATATAAACCGTTACTCACAAAAAAATCGCTCAAAACAAACGGCAAACATTGCTACCAAACTGTTGCTAGGTAGCTTGCGTTGCTGAACAGCCCGCAATCCACATAAATAGGTCTATGGAATGCCTCTGCGACAAACTAAAATGTGTTCTCTGTAAGCAATCTTTCTTTGTTTGCCCCATTTGAGTCGTATTCGTGTTATTTGCAGTTAGTAAATTGGCAAACATTGAAAACAGGCAAAGTTGGCATGTGTGTGTAGTTATGTAAGGTTGAAAAAAATAGGTACGTTTACCTATTCAGATGGAATATAGACATGCCTAAGATCCTATAGTTTATCCACGAAAGACTTGATTGGAAAAATAAGAGATGCTTATAAACAGATATGTATTTTTGATGCATACTTTATATTTTAGATATACGCTAGTTATAGGTGACATTTTGCACAATTACATGGTTTCAGTGGGACAATAGAAGCTAATCTTATTTTTTCACGTAAAAGTACTGAACGAATTTGGATGAAACTTGGCATACAAATAGTTCATAACCTGGATTAACACATAGGCTATTTTTTATCCCGGTAGTACGATCCCGTGGGACAATAACCGAACTCCACGCGGGCGTAATCGCGGGCATAGGCTAGTAAGTAATAAATTGGCGGTGAGACTTCTCTTTTTCTAGATATACTTTACATTTAACAGCGGGCTCCCTAAAAATAAACCCAAAAATACACCACTCCAAGGCCGACCAAGTAATCATAATAATAATTACAACAAACAATATTCAATCTATTCAAAATTTAGGACAGACGGCGTATCGTTTTCTCGTCGGCAATTCGTAAATCTGCCCCCGAGCTAATTTCGACAACTTTGCCAACTTATTACAAGTTAAATTGAAATTCGGAAAGACCTGCGCCTATGCTGCACAGTGGGCAATTTAAGAGGAAAAACTTGGTACTTATACAAAGCAAAGTTGCAACCAATTTTTCGTAATATTTTTTCAACGCAATCTTTCTAGAATTGTCTTTAATTTATACTTTTGTTGGGGAACAAAGTGTGAGGAGTTTTACTGCGCTTGGGGAAAATGTTTTGCATCCCTGCTCGTGGTGGAAAAACAAAATTAATTCTGTTTGTTCAGGTGTATTTTATTTCAAGTGCCTGTTTTAAATAAATGCGGTTGGGTAAACTTTATTCAATTAGCATTTTATATAAATTAATCACTTGTTTGCAGTAGCTCTCTTTGTATGCTGAACATTTCCTTTTGTTATTTCAAATGCTACGGTCAGTTTCTCGGCGAAATGTTTCTGAGCAATATTATCTATCTAGAGTCAACAACCATAACACTAAAATTTAAAAAATAAAATAACTATTATTTCGGACAAGCAACATCCATAGAAGGTTAGTAAAAGAGACTTATAAACAATGTTAGTTACAACTTATTGTTTATTTAGTCACAACCTTCTTGTTCGAGATGCATATACTAACAATAACCCCAAATATCGGGGAGTCGTACATCCCTGCTAAAGTCTTCAGGATGGAGTTGGAGCTGAATAATGGTGGCCAGTTATCAAAGGTGAAATCGAACCAACAAAACAGCCGTGATCACAATCAACCCATTACTCATGCACTATTCATGACCCAAAAAGACAACAGTACAGTACCTACAGCATTAATTATCCGCCACCAGCTCATTTACAAGTATAACGGCCAACTCATCAATAATCTTCATTAAATTTGTTGAGCAAACGATCTCGTTCGCAGAGTCAGCAATGCTGTATTTACAATGCATGGCTACTAAGCACCCGTCGTCCGCATATTTGCATATTACAAGCGCCACAGTAGCTACACCTTGCGGAGTTGCGGTCAGCAGTTGTGGGTTAATAGCTTTGACGCGCGCCCGCATTTGAGGGTTGTATAATTTTAGTGTTCTGTACCCGTACCTGGTGGATTGGTGATTGGAGCACTTTTGAAATTTTTTGGAGTATCAGCGGTTTTTATTTCGTAGATCGGTGAACGTTATTTTTTCTATGATTACAGGAATCGTCATTTGCCTAGCCTTTTCCCCAACTATGTTGGGGACAGCTCCAGTCTAACTGCGTGCAACTGAAAACTAGTATTTTACATAGAGTGAATGCCGATCGGACCTCTACAACCCAATTAATGGGTTACTACTATTATAAACGCGAAAGTTTGTGAGGATGGATGGATGGATGTTTGTTACTCTTTTACGCAAAAACTGCTAAACGGATTTGTATGAAACTCAGCATACAGATAGTTCATAACCTGGATTAACACATAGGCTATTTTTTATCCCGGTAGTACAATCCCGTGGCATAAGCTAGTATGATAATATGTCGACAGCTTATAGTCTAGCTTCATTAGTATATTGGCTTTTCAGATTTTTTATGTCGTTGTTGTTCTATTAAATCTGTTCCGTGTGTAAGCAACAGTAGATGACCAGACAAAGTGACCTTCTATCAGCGATATCGGTGATGGGAAAGACGAAGTGTATTAGATTCCAGTGTCCGACCGAAGCTCCGGCCTCGGCCAAACAAAACTCCTTCGGCCAAACGTTTGGCTGAAGTCAAAAGGTTTCAAGCAAGCACTGAAATTAAGCGAACTGTTACGAATTTTCGCGAGAGTTTGATGTGTGAGGCCACGCGGAGGGCAGGGGGATATGTCACACATTTCGAAAAGTTTAAAATTTTTGACATTTTGCTAGGTCTTCTAAATCATCTCTTTATTTTATGAAAAGAAATTCCACATATCAAGATCAGTTAATTCATGCAAAATGTGCATATTTTTGAACAAGTTTATTTTAAATTTCAGCATCATTGTTAAATTAGAAACACAGTTCATTTGACATGCATAACTTTTATGAACTGACTTCTGTTTACCAGGCGTCGCTCCTTTTAATTGCTATAAAGCCACAACGGAAGGGCTTTGATCTAACACTTTACCTTTTTTAATTATTTTTTTCCTCTTTTGGATAATTTAAGGAGAGTAATTTGCATTCATGAATGGCTTTTGTAAATTGTAATTAATTATAAATTAAAAGGAATTTAATGGCTTCAGGTTTGCCAAGTTGAAAGCTGCAAAGAATCATTTGATTTTCTAAAGCACGAAATTACAAACGTCACCATCATCAGCCTAGCCATTTTCCTAAGTTGAGGTCGGCTTCCAGTCCAACCGGATGCAGCTGAATACCAGTATTTTACATGGAGCGGTAGCCTATGAGACCTCCACAGCCCAGCTACTGGGTAAAACGTAATTACAAAAAGAGATAATATTAAAATTGTAACGTTATTAGAATAAAGTACGGTAGGCCGAACGTCAGTATTTAATAAACCTTCATAAACTGGCTTCTTATTCTATGAAACTCCTTAAGTACTACGCTAGATAACCTCAAGGTCAATGTGTTACCACTGACATGCGGCCTACAGTATCACTATACAGTATAAATCATAAAGAGACAGTGAACTTGGTTCTTCGATTTAGACCTCATACAATATTCAAACATAAAAGATTACGTACGCTTACAAAAATTTTCCCTTTTATGCCCAGACTCACCTTTTCTTTTGCCCATGCCTTTATAAAGCCGTTGTATTAGATACTCTCACCCGTATTTTATACACCTTTGATAAAATACGTTATTATCCGCCTCAATCTTAGACTCATTCAATATATCATTCAAGTATGATATATCGGTATCGTCGGATAATATCAAAGATACTTTCTTCTTTATCGTGTGGTTAGGGCCTAACCTGGTGTCAGAGTTTTTATGCCGCCCATGGGCCTCTGACTTGGCTTTACATGCCGTCGAGAAATATCTCTCAGACATGTTGGTTTCCTCACGATGTTTTCCTTAACCGAAGCAAGTGATAATTATACAATACGCACATGATTCCGAAAAATCAGAGGTGTGTGTCTTGGGTTCGAACTCTAGACCTATGACTTGGCAGTCCAACGGTCACACCACTAGGCTATCACTGCTTCAAAGATACTGCAGATACCGATATATGGATAGCCTATTACCAATACTCCCCTGTGTGCACAGGTAATGAAGTCGCTTCACTAACTTTAATTTTATGAAAGCACTATAACTTTCTCGTATAAGAGAAGAATAATATTCTTGTTTTCATCTTTCGTGGCACCGTTTTAAATTTTCTTACTAGTTGCGGTTCTTACAACTTCATAAAACATCAAGTTTTCTTTATTATATCGTATAAAAAATCTATTATTTTGACTGTGGAAAAAAATGGCTGTAAAAATACTGTGAAAAAAAAATTAAAAAATGCTGAAGGCAACATTTATTTCCATTGTCGATAATAATGTTAGTTCCATATGGATGTCATATAGATGTGTTATACTCATAAACTTTAAATATTGGTGTATATCGCATCAAAATCTGCGGAGAAGTTTAGGAGAACAGTCCTATAGATATTTTTTTTTAATTTATAATATTTAAAGTTGTTTTTTTAACAAAAATCTATGTATAATAACCACATCATAGAAGTACTATACACACAAAAGAAGCGAAAATGCACGTCATGACGTTAATAGATTGATTATACAAATAAACGTAGCGACGCGTTGCTACGAAATCTGGTAGTCGATGACGTCACGGCTACGCTAGCTACGCTGTCGTAGTAGGCAGCAACAACTACGTACCGTATTGAAGTCGATGAACTTTGAAATTTACTAGGACAAGACTGAACCAATAGGTATTATTATATTGGTCATTGTTTGTTTAACAATAAAGGTAATTTTGGGTTTGAATAAGCTACGATCGTGAACGTTAGCGGTAGATAGTATTTGACGTCTCAAGATAAATTAGACAAGACAAGGGTAAGAAATTAATGTGTGTTAGAATTTAGCTGATATCTTATGCCGAGACATGGGTAAGATAATTGTGTGGAGCTTATATTACCATTAATTATACAAAATAAAACACATACAGGAATAAAAAGTTAAGTACAAAGGTATTTGTACATATAATTATAATTGTTTCGGTTTCTTTTCACAGTAAAGTAACAAAAAATATTTCTAAAAGTGTTATTTAACAAAATAAATATAATGTATAATAACATTAATACCAGCTTATGCACGGCACGAGCATTGATCACAAAATACATATGCATTAAAAAGACACATTGATACTTGCCCGAATAAAAAATAAGGAAAATAAGTTTTATTTATTTATTTTGTTATAATTTAAAACACAATACATAGATAGAATATTTTTTATTAAGTACCACCACCATGCAAATAAAAACAATCTTTTCAATACAACCTTTAGATGGATTTGACTATTAGAGGAAGGGGTAGAAACAATACTGCAGATAGTTTGTGGTGTACTATTTGCATAATAATACAAGGTCTAGTTTTGCATCTTCGTCAAAATTCAGGAGGTTGACATAGAAGACGTAAATAATCAATATAAATTACGGTACCTGGTCAGTAATAATAAACGTTGCTTTTTTTGTTGTTTTAATTTGACATTTCTCAAAAGAGAAGAATCACCCGTTTATCGAATAAACGTCTGCGTTTGTTTGTGTGTGTGAAAGCGCGGTTATAGGGCTAGTATTAGACGGAATACGTTTTAATACGGGTGGTGTACACTTACCGATTTCCGATATTAAGAAAAAAATATAAAAAATGACCTACCCATTTTATTATTGATTCGGGTCGAGAATCATTAGCATAGTTACCTCCTTGAATTTGACGAGGATGCAAAAATACACCTTGTATACATACATATGTAAATAAGCGTACCAAAATACTACTCGATATTTGCAAACAGTTTGAGCAACTGTGAGATAGATAGACTACACAACTTCGACTATTTAATCTGTACAGTTTACATATCAAGAGATTCGGATTTCAGATGAGCATTTGATGCATAAACTCAAGACACATATCACAGAGAATACTAATGTTACATTGAGTGTGAACTGAGTAATTATTGTTTCCGTCGGAAATCTAGCAACCAAACATGAGTCGTGCGAATCTGTGGTACAAACAGCCCCACGTTTATGTTAGCAGTTTGACTTCGACAACACCTTTTTCTCGTCGCGAGGCGGTTTTCGTAGTGAAACTGTTACGACTACGTGCGGTTGACTGTATCTAAGTTCGAGGGGGCAAATGTTAATTGTTATTGGTTTTTTCTGTCAATTTATACGAACAGCACGTAGACACTACAGAACTAATTAAAAGCACCAATTAATGACCTCAGCCTCTAGATTAGGTAGATACTTAAGATTAACGAAAGATTTAAGAAGTACGTACTTTGAAATTTTTTATTTTCGTTAACTAATTTTATACATTATTACAATTAAAAAATATTAATTAAACCAAATAAATAAATAACCTTAACTAAAAAAATAACCTGACGTACTTAAATATTTTTTTAAAGCTGGAAGGCAAAGACACAAAGATATGAAAGGTTAAATCTGGAGCTAGTTAATTTCTAAAGTAATAAAATAAACCAACAATAGCCCGAATATAATTCACTTTGATTGCCCTCTCAAACGATCGTAACTCGAAATAGGTCAAGAGAACGCACTCCCCTTAAAAATCCATTGTAATTGAATACAGCCACAATGAAAGCCGAAAATAAATAAAAAAGGAAGCCACCAAGTCGTTTTATAAAAGCGATATCAGACAAAATTGTCGCACCAACGCACGCAAGAATAAACAGAAGTCCAATAATGAAGCTACTTTACAAATAAATAAATAAAAAACGTAATTCTGAGTCGGATGGGGGCAGCCCTCTGTGGGTAAACACCATTACCGGTCCCCGCCTATAAACCCGCCAAGATAAGATGAATAGAGGCTGCGTCGTAAAAATAGATATCGAGTGTTTTGCTTATCCTGCGTTAGGCGTGCGGCCGAAATTTTAAAGGTTGTGTGTTAGGGCGTTTAAAACAGTCAGTTTACTTTATCGTGGGTATATTTTTACAACAACAACATGCATTTATTTTCAGGCAACTTTGGCGCATAGATATATACCTTACAGACTAACATACAAACGATAATACACAAATTGTGTTAATAAATAGAACCATAAAACTATGTTAGTACTTACTTCACTTGTACACTATGTCACTGTGCGTTCATGTGGCACTTGCCCGTGGAGGCGACGGAACACCACTCCCTGCGGCCAAAAGTCCTCATCCAAGACGAGGTGCAGATAACACGTTGGTATTCGCACCATAAACTCCTTAAAGTTGACGTTGCGGCGCGACTCAAGCAGCTGCACTCTCGGCACGTACTTGGTCTTCTGACGCACGTACTCCACGATGTCCTCCGCCGTAGTGGTGTAGTGAAGGTGGGAGATGTACACCGGAGTGTTCGGCTTCGCGGCACGAATAGGCACGTTGGGCTCCGATGGAGCCGTGCCGCTGCGGTTCTTGTTGATACGTTGACGGCGATTTTTACGGTTCATGTTGGAACATTTGTGGAACGGTCATTATGCCATTTTTTAAACTACCTACCACTGCTTCATTACTGCTATGATGATTTGCCTTAATTAAGGCTTTGACAGATAGTTTGGTTATCATAATATTTTATCTTTGATTATATAATGTCTAGATAGAGCGTCGCCCTACAATCGTATCAAAGAAAACGAGTCAACATTTTCAAGTATGTGTGCGTGCAGGCGTCGTTTTACACTATGCGTCTATGTCTTTGTGTGCGTAAATAATGATACCAGCTACTACAATTCTCTCATAAATCACATTAAAAAATAGACTTATTAAATAAGAAAAGTTTTAGGTGTATGACACGATCTGCACTGATTGGCGGGCAAGCACTTGTGAACCAATAGTTAGTTGACACTTTTTGACACGTTTGCGCGCACTTGACGCTCCATCTAGACATTATATAAGTAATCAAAGTATTTTATCTTGTTTTTGGCGGGTTATTACAACTCTATTACCCATTATGTAGATAGTCTCTTAGTAGCTTCCATCTATTTATACTGTTAAATAAAATGTACGTTTTCATTTTGGGTGTACTACCGCGCTCACTGTCGGTCGATCACTTTTCAACCTTAATACTCAGAGCAAGAGGGTGAAAAGTGTTCGACCGTCAATGAGCGCTGTAGTACCCACCTGTGTAATGTAATTAACATTTTGAAAGAGGGGGTACTTCTCTCGGTTAACGATAACGGTATTACTTTATATGCTCCCCTTCAGAAACATAATAAGATTCCCGTCTTTGTCATTAATTGCAATTAATTAATTATCAGGAAGATTTTCCCACTCCACAATTCTGTATTAATTACATATTGTTTTCTGATCGTTAACGTGCTTGCCTAATTGCTATCTTATTATTAATTTCAGATGAACTTGACCTATTTTTGAAATAGCGCTTGAATAACAATGCTTGTCTACCCTCTCTGGCTAGAAGCTATACATAAGTTTTCACATATATATAAAATAATTCACATACCTACTTTACAAAAATTCAAAATTGCCTTGCCAGTCAATACAAATACATAAGCTCAGCCGGACAAATACCAAAACTCCAGTAGCTTTACTTGACAATGGAATCTATTGTCTACCTTCTTTTCAGTTTTTGTACATTTGATGTTCTAAAACTGAAAATCAGCGTGTTGTATAATACTGTTATAAAATAAATAATAAACAGCATTTTTTTTTTAATATCCAACGTAAAATTTCTATGTGGGGGGTTCAGAATGATGTTCTGAACACGTGGTATACATATAAATGCTCGTGACTATACATAGGCGCTTTCAGTCGAATACAACGCGAAGGATCCATTGTGCTCGGCTGACACGATCTGTTTGTCGGCAAACACAGTGTTCTGTCTCAATACAAGTGTTGGTACTGGCTGGATGGAATGTTGGGAATATCGTTTGTTTATGGTGGCTGTTTCTTTGTGTTTCGGCAAATGATTCTGAACTATTTCAGATGAATGTGCGATATTCAACTGGTTATTGCGGATTTCAGCCCCATACTTCCACTGCTGGTTTTCAAGCAAGTGGTGGACGGCGAAACCAATTTAAAAAATAATTGTCCCACATTTCACACAACCTTTTAAAGTCATGTCACTATCCACCATCTGATGGACAGCGAGATTTTTTTTTTAATTCTTTCGCTATCCGCCACTGGTCGATAAGCCGGTGGTGGACAACGGGAATCATCGCTGGTTTCAGGCCTCTTCCAAGCGTCACCACATCGACCGGTGACTCATATATTATGATTGATCTAAGAGGTCTATGATACGACCACAGACATATTGCAATCATTAGTCCGGTTAGTTAAAGGATTAGTGACCGCAGTGTGCTTTTATAAGAGCCATTTCTCATCTTCAGCGTCCACCAATTGGTAGTCCTTTGGGATACCTGTACTTGAAAGCCACTGGGCACAACATATTTTCCAGAAATTACACTATTATTTTTCAACCTGTTATTTCACACCCGAAAAACGGACTTATGCTCACTCGTTTTCATCCAATACCTTGTACATCCGAATTAAATTAATTAATTCAGCGAGTAGGAACAAACGTGTGAAACGATACACAGAAATCCATTTAAAATTAACATTCAACGGGAAAATTGCGTAACATTTTTCGTCAACGATTTAATTTCCAATCAGTCGGATAAACGGGTCGGTACAATTTCACGCAAAGTTTTTATCGTAACATTGAGGCGTATTGTGGATTCTGTGCAACTTTGTAACAAAAGAACTACAAACATTCGCCACTATTGAAAATAGTGGTAACAAAAGAGGTGGGATTCGGATTTCAGTCGGGTTTATACGCTTTGTTCTCAACTCCCACTTAGTGAAATATTTACATGTGACTGTTAATTTAAAGGGGTTGATGTTTATCGTTAGGGGCGGGTTCCTAATGTTCAGCAACACATGTACAATAGTGGGAAATATCGTATTTCAAGTTAGCCGGTCAATTGTTGTTAGGGTCCAGTTTAATTAAGGAGTTGTGTACGACTCGCACAATAGAACAATTGAGTGTTCTTGTGAATCTGCCGTGCTACCTGCATTCCAGAATTGGGTTACCCTGTGTCATTTTACGCAAAATTGGAAACACGTGTTTGCTTGTGTCGGCGCCCGAATTACGTAACCAATTTTGCTGTTGGAAATGCTTACAGGTACTTGCCTTGTGTCAGGGACCAGTATTCGGCTACGTATAATGCGATTGTGTTAGGGCCAGTTATATTATACAAGGTGTAAACGGACCCTTCACGGAACCGTCAACCACGCTTTCTGTACATTAAACCAAGCAACCCTACGCAAAAACGATTGCTGGGAAACGATTTTTTTTTGGGGTGAAAATTGAACTCAATGTTATGCACTCAAAATATTGTGCTGATGAATGCATTGATTAGTAAACGAAAAATGAAGGTATTTAGTGTAAAGTTATAACCTTAAAAACTAGTATTTCACCAATTTGAGAGAAATAAGATGTTAAAATACTCATGTTGTTTCCTGTTAACCTGCTTACTAAACCTGGTCAAGAAATAATTTTTCTATTTTAGTTATTTCTATTGTGGGCACATTGCAACGACGTCGTGTCGCTATACAATGTTGTGTAATAGAAAATATACGACGTGCATCGTAAAAATATTTCCGCCGGTGATTCTTGCAATGACTTTTTTGTATGATTGCTTCGTCTCATTGACTACTGACCATGAGGTCCTCTGTTCGATTCCTCGATCTGGCAGAGTGTTATTGGGTGTATCCACCAGGAAATTCTCAGTAACAGCCACGAAGTCTGGATTTGTTCCCGCCTCCATTACATGGGACTTAAACATAACTAGCGAAATGTGGGTGTACTATTAAGTACACCTCTGTCTAACCCTTCAGGGATTACAGGCGTGATGTTATGTTATGTTGCATGGTCAGTTTTCACGACACGACATCGCATTACGAGACGATGTCTCTATAATTATGTTTCGTCGATATGACGTCGCACGTCATATCGACGTATTGTGTATGTGTTTTGGCTTGATCGACAATTTCGAGCACACGTTGTTTCAGAATTGACTTCAGCCATAAGATCCGTAGCGTCTATAATAAAGAAAAAGCAAACATTACAGCTACATATTTCATTCTACGTTTCATTACACATTTCTGTTTTATTGTTCCATATTTTCCGAAGTTACGAGTCCTTTTCAGAGTAGAGTAACACCAGCCAAATTTTTTTTTTGGCGTGTGAAATCATCAAATGACCTCTCCCGATCTGGGTGGAGCGGGAGGGCGTATCAGACTCTTACTGACTATAACCCACCCGTGTTCCTTCAGTTGCCTGTCCCAAGGGCCACGGTAACTCTTTCGAAAAAACCCGCAACCCTGGTAGGCATCGGTCCTAGTGGACCCCGTCAGTTTGTGCTGATATCTATTTGAGATGCGCGTGGAACACAACGTGCCATCGACCCGGGCCTGGTCCTTACCGGACGGCAAGCTACCCATCGCTCGCCGTTCGCAAGCCCGCGCCTATGGTGGCCGGAAATCCGCTTGGGAGAGTAGAACCAGCTTACTGGGTGTATTTTATGTAGAACCTTTAACATATCGAGTGCCTCGTTTTTTTGGTGATCGCAAAGCCAAGCGCCGCGTATAATCATCAGGATATTTCAGTAGGCGCCCGTAGTTTGGTTTTGTGCCTGGTAAACCTGCCGGCAACAGGCTCGCCTCCTATTACAGGTGGCTTAAAAATGCCTAGCAAAATGTACGTGTACCTATATGTTACATTTTAAATATTTATTTATTTATTTAAAACAGGTACGCCAACAGTACATACATCACACATTACAGAATAAAAATGTACAAAATAAGGTTCTTATGTAGCCACCAATTACAGGTGTACATAACATTCTCATAAATTGAATAAAGCATCGTAGAGTTATATAAAATTAAAAGTTGAAATAAACAAGAATTAAAAATTGAAAACAAAACATCACACATATACACACATACATACATACATACGCACACATACACATACATATTATTACTATTGTAGTAATTTTTTGAAAGGTAGTCGTCTGTCTTGGTATGGACATGTGATGAGGAGAGATAAAACACATATGAGTAAAAGAATGATGAAAATGTATGTTGATTGATGGAGCGGGAGAGAGTACACCAAAGAAAAGATGGATGGATTTTGTGTGGAACGGTCTGAAGGGAAAAGGAGAAAATGATAGCGTGACGTTTGACAAGGGAGACAGGAAGAAAAAAAAACGTGTTGCGCCAACACCAAATAACATGGGACAAGGTTAGGACGATGTTGATGATATTTATTTATTAAAACTTTATGCACAAGTGAAAACTGTACAAAGGCGGAGTTAATGCCTTGGGGATTTTCTACCAGTCTACCTTAGGGTGATGCAGAGACAATACTCAGTAGGTGCAATGACAGAAAAGAAAATACTAGAAAATATTTATTTAAAAAAATATATAATAATACGTTAATACGTTTTTTATACAATTTTGTCAACAACAATATAAAAATATAATTTATATGTAAGAAAAATGAATAAAGGATAATACTAATATACATACATAAAACAAAATATAAATAAATATATATATATTATAGTTATCTTGAAAACCAGCATCAGGCACAAGCTACTCGGTAATTTGCTGAATTAAGCCTATTAGGCACAGCCGTGAGACACACAATAATATATTCTTTTTTTTTGTTTTTTACTTTTGATGTTAGTTTTTCTTGTTTGTGTTTCCTGAACTTGCTACAAAAATTGTGAAACTTGAACAAATTCTTTTTCTTTTTATTTCTCTTTTGTTTAAAAATAATAATAAAATTAAGTCTCAACATTGTAAAATGTAACCCATGGGAAGTTGCGAGGTAACCCCATCACAAGTATCCTTATAACTTAACGGGGCTGCCTCAATATTGTGCTGTAGAACAATTGTATGAGAAACAATAAAAACTTTTTTTTTTTTTTTTGTGTGCACTTGTGGCATGTTCCAAATTAATATTCATGTTTTCTTTCTTTAGTACGAAAATTCTCTTGCAATGGGCTATAAAATTAAGTTCCTGCTCCAAGTCAACGTGGTATTTACAGTGTTTAATATAAATGTGATACTGCTTCATAACGAACAGTTTATGAGGTACACCTCGGTTCAGAAACTTATACCAAGATTCTTGTTTTAATAGGAAACTTGATACCTGCTTTAATGAACTTGAATCTCAATGAAAGATAAGTAGTGATAGCCTTGTGGTGTGACCGTTGGACTGTCAACTCATAGGTCTCGAGTTCGAACCCAAGACGCGCACCTCTGATTTTTCGGAATCATGTGCGTATTGTATAAATATCACTTGCTTCGGTATATTTTGGTGAACTTCGTGAGGAAACCAGCATGCCTGAGAGTTATTTCTCGACGGCATGTAAAGCCAAGTCAGAGGCCTATGGGCGGCATAAGAACTCTGACACCAGGTTAGGTAATAACCACACGATAAAGAAGAAGAAGAAAAGAAAGATAAAGCATGCCTAGAAGGTAAAGTGTTCAGGAGTTGTACAGAATTTTCAAAAAGGAAATATGATACTTACTTGTTGTTCATGAGATCTTGGGTTCGATTTCCATGTCGTGCAAAGTGTTATTGGGTTTTTCCATCTGTAATTCCTCAGTAACTTCCACGGAGTCGGGATTTGTGCTCCCCCGCTTTTACATGGAACTTAAACACAACAAGCGAAATGTGGATGTACTGTCTATTGTAGTGGGTACACCTCTGCCTAACCCTTGAGTGACGATATTTTGAACATTGAACCTATCTTAAACAAACTAAATTAAAATATCTAGTTTTTCAGCCTTTCACTGCATTCAAAGAAGTCTGACAAAGACAGAATAAAGTTGTCTATTGCATATAACTTTCAATATACATACCTATAGTTTGTTCAATAAACTATCAAGTTTTAAAAAAATAGAACACAACACTGGCTGAATAGAAGAACCCATCCGCAAACAAAACAGCGTAAAGAAAAAAACACGAACATAAAAACTAGCACGGAAACTAGAAGTACCGAAATGCATCAACTGTAGGGCTCTCGGCTGCCAAGTGGCCGTACCGTGTCCCACAAACATACTGTCATGCCGATACCACCACCATGTCTATACTGCACTCCTGCAATCAAAGAGAGAGCTTTTAGTATGGCGCAAGTTTATCTCTTTGTTCTGGAAGCTTGCGAAGTTGCGTCGTTTTGTGAGGATTCGATTTGGGTAGTGGAATGCTGGGTGTCTTGGTTTCGTTTAACTGAAATTATAGTATTTTTATGGTAGCCAAATTTATCCTTTAAATAGTTTAAATCATTTTTATTTTAATGTAGAAGGGTTTGTCTGTATACTAGGAAAATAAAACTGTGCATTGTTTTGCCTGAAAGCAGTAGAAATATGTATGAATAATTCACAATTATTTGTCAGTTGTTTAATCAAAAAACGAAGCTATAATAGTCTTTTCACGGCTATTTTACCTGTTGAATAAACCTAACATGAACGACAATAAAGGTCACTGCACTGCAAAATCAGAGGTCAACATTTAATTTATTTGTATTTATTTAAAATAAAATCTGTTTTAATCGATACAAATTCACTGTAACTTACGGAATATCTTCCGTGATCACTATTTATAGTGAGCTCCTGTATTTCGACGCTGTTGCAAGCGCTATGATCGCGGGATGAAATATGAGTGTAGTTATAAACAGTGAAAGTTTAAAACAGTGTTTGTGTTAATGGATGACAATTGTAGATTTTTGACAGTCGTTACAGGTAGTCAGTGGCCCGAAAGTCTGACAACCAGTCTTACCAAGGGTTATCGTATTACCCAGTACTAACTGGCTTGTGGAGGTGAGAAAGACAGTCGCTTTATTTTTTTTGCATCCGGTTAGACCGGAAGCCGACCCCAACGTAGTTGATATAAAAACCAAATCTGTTTGCTTTATTTAGATATTCAAAAATGTGCATCGTTCTAGAATAGTTGACTGAAAACAGTTGACTTACGCGAAAATAATTGAAGTTCGCTGTGTCAAAAATCGACTCTTCTTTTTTTAAATTAACGAGGTGATCACACTCGCTCAAGCGTGACTGGTGATTTTATACCAGGGTTGCCAATAAACTAGAAAAATATAATGATAAACAGCCTTTTGTAAAATGCGTCAGGTGTGTATGTTCTCATATGTAACAATTTATGAGGGCCGAATTGAGGCCAGGCGTATATTTATGCTTGATTTTCACTTCACGCTGAAATGAAGTACCCTATTTTTTGGCAATCAACACAAACAATGATTAAAATTAAAATAATTGTACGTAGAAATAAATATAACATTAGGTATAATCAACGCAGTAATATAATATATTTATAATTTTAACCAAGACAGTTCAGCTGCTGCTTTATTTGCAATACTGCCATTCCTGCAGTTTACCAATTCGTTAACCTTACTTCGTTACCTAACGTTACGTCAGTTCTCTTCGAACGAGTATTTGGCAAAAAATTGTACAAAATCCATACAACAAATCCATACTCCTCACTAAGACATTCCTTACAGAAAAACCGTTAACGTTTTTCCCGACTAAAGAATCGAACCCATCGACCACGCTTGCAACTACTACACCAACGTAATTTCTGCTCACAATGCTGTTAAAATTCATGACATGGTATGCACGAAGCGTGTAATGAGTGCAAAATAATTTAAACCGAACAAATGTGATCGTCAAGCTTAAATTGAACGTTTAATTGATGATATTCATTATATTATTTCAATGTCGAATTTACATGTTGAGTTGAAAAGTTTAAGGAATTTCGCAGTTGAAATAATATGGGTGTGTTTAACACGGGTGTTGGTGATAGTACTTTTGTGGTTTTAGGATTGTCAATCATACTAAATTACTAGGCTTTTTTTTAAAATTTCGTTGATGAAGCTCACGAAAGAGCTGTGCAGGTGGCTAAATACTGGTCGGGTATTATTTGATTTCGTCGACACGCAAAGAAGAAGAGACTAGGAATGATAATAAAAAAACTTATTAATACCAGCCCGTTACCTGCCCCAGTTTAGTTTGTAAAGACGCAAGAAGTCCTTCGCGATTTATATATATATAAATATATACCTTATTTATTTTATTACATAAGCTTGTATGTTTACTATCTGTTTAATTATGATTGTTTAAGTTATTAATTTTGTAGTTAATTTATTATTTTCACACACTGTGTCTACGTTTCTTATCTATCTATCCTCTCGCAGATCCGCTGGAAGAGATTTCTAAATGAAATAAGCGGTACCTTTGTACTCTTTTGTCTTTATGTATTTTTCCTGTAATGTGTTTTGTGTGTACATAAATAAATAAATTAGTAACATTAAATTCTACCGTAAAATATGATTTTTCACCCCAAAAAAAGTCGTTTCCTACTAATAATTTTTGCGTAGAGATGCTTAGTTTAATTTACAGAATGCTTCGTTGAAGACTTCGCGAAGGGTCCGTTTACACCATGTATTAATTTATAAATCCAGTATATCCTGGTATTTTAGATACGATGTTTTCCTTCACCGATGACAGTGAGGTCCAAGATAAACTAAGATAGTACCTACAATAATAATAAAAGCTTATAACTGTCACACTGTTAGACAAAGGTCTTTTCTCATACAAAGAAGGCACGAGCATTGATAAACACTCTTGCTCAAGACGGATTGGCGATTTCAGAATCATTGATTATAAGTCCAGGTTTCCTCACGATGTTTTTCTTTACCGATGTCAGTGATGTCCAAGATAAACATAGAAAGTATTTATGAATTGAAAAACACACATCGGTTCTTGTAATTTTAATTATCTATTTTAATCTACAACCTCGTGCATGTGAGGCGAGCCTTAACCACTAAATCATCATGAAATACCTCCATAATCGATTGAACGATTCGCTTCTGAAGTTTGGTGAGCAAATACTATGCAAAAACCTAAAATTAGACCACATGGAACAATTCACAATGTCGAAATCGTTTTGATTAACCTTGCTCCTAATTTGAACGGGACGCACTGTCTAAAACTAGGTAAACTGCAAAGCAAAAATTAGATTACCTAACCCTCACATAACCGGAAATATTTTCACACGTTATTACATTATGGTTTGTGAAAATTGTAGAAAATGTCCCACGGAGGGCGAGTAATGACCCTAATTTGATAAATGTGCTGCGGCAAGCTGTAACGGATTTGAAAAGTCACTATTATTAGAGGGTTGAAAGATTACAAAATAATGACTAGCTTGTAAATGATTACCGCAATCTGTTATCGATCGAGTTGACCTTAATTTTTATCGACTTCTATAAAAGTAGGAGGTTATGTATTCGTCCAGCATATCTTTTTTTCGTGTATCTATGTATGTACACCGATTTCTCCGCGATTACTGGTTCTATTTAAGTGATTCATTTCATTTGGTAGGAGAAGCTCGCACGGTAGTCCCATATAAATTTTATTAAATTTGCTTTGGTACTTAATGAGTAATCCCAATATACAAGGTGTTGCTTTGCATCCTCGTCAAATTAAAGGAGGTAACTATGCTAATGATTCTCGACCCGAATCAATAATAAAATGGGTAGGTCATTTTTTTCTTAATATCGGAAATCGATAAGTGTACACAACCCGTATTAAAAGGCGGCCCGTCTAATACTAGCCCTATAACCGCGTTTTCACACACACTAACAAACGCAGACGTTTATTCGATAAACGCGTGATTGTCCCCTTTTGAAAAGGGCTTCATTCTGAAATAGTGACAAATTATAACAACTAAAGAAAGCAGTGTTTATTATTATTATTGACCAGGTACCGTAATTTATATTGATTGTTTACGTCTTCTAGGACAACCTCCTGAATTTTGACGATGATGCAAAATAACACCTTGTATATTTGATATTTGATTAGTGTGAAATAACACACCTATAAACGAACAACAGCAACCGACTTTTGAAAATAAAGTTATTTTCCTCATTTTAGTGTTTTTAGTATAGGCCGACTTTTTCGTTGGTGACAATCCCTTGGTCCTGCAGTCTTTTAACAGTAAATTAACCTGTAAGTTGGCATCATTATAAAAATCACAGTACCTTTTTATTCTCGTTAGGTTGCTCTTGGGTTGCTTGTGCTGACAATTACACAATGATCTTTAATCTCGTTGCACTATGGTCGCTGTTGGATTTCAGCTGTCAAAGGGAAACTAATTGTGGAACGACTGTAGTGGGTGTTTTGTTTTTTTTTTTTTGTAACATGTTGACCGCAAAGATGAGTCTACAGATTTATCCACGTTTAAAGAAGTATTCTGTAAGCTAACATTTTTTTGTGTAGGCACTCAACATGACGGTCGGTACAACGTATCATCAAAGGACGACAAATAAAATAAACATAACATAACATCAAACCTGTATTTCCTGAAGGGTTAAGCAGAGGTGTACTCATTATAACACCAATATTTCGCCCGTATTGTTTAAGTCCTATGTAATAGGGGGCGAGCCTATTACCATTAACCGGGCACAAATCCAAATTCCTTGGCTGCTACTGAGAATTTCTGATGGGAAAACCCAATAACAATTTGCCCGACCTGGGAATCAAACCCAGGACTTTACACTCAGCAGTCGCTTTAGCGACCACTAGACCAAAACGAGGTAGTCACAAATAAAATAAACCTTACTGGTTTTCTTAATTTATTCATAACCACGCTTTTATTTGCGAGGCAACTGTACCAGCCACCAGTTCATGATTTTGCCTTCAATGATAAGTACTGCTCTTATTTCACAAATTGTGTTCTATTCACTTATATCGTCTTACAAAATATCAAAAAGCAACAACCCTGCCTCACTCACGCACACACACACAGAAGCAAAACAAAACCCTTGTACTAACATACACAATGACGTATATACCTTTGTATATACATATAATGACGTATATACTATTGTGAACACATACATACAATGACGTCACACACTCCATTCTCTAAGTGACACAAGAACGCTACTCAAATATGACAGTTATGTTCATTTGGGAGGTCCCAAGGTAGAGGCGAGGTTTCCTTTTAGTTTGTCGGAATTAGAGGGTTGGACAGAGGAAGAATTCTTTTGTCTACAGAGATTTAATTCGAAATTAGGGATCAGTACCTGAGATTAACCAATGAAAATTTTGCTTTAGTTCTAAATGCTAACTTATAAGGTTGGTTACAGTTACGAGCACTGAAAAAAACACATTTGAAAGTTGCAACGAGTCCACCCGTAGCAACTTTCAAATGTGTTTTTTTTTTCATAAATAATATTCTAAAATTCACACTATTGTGAAATGAAAAATAGTAATTGTGTTTTTTAAAAAGTCGAAATCGACATTCTACGAGAAACGCGCTTTTTTGTTTGTATACGTTTATTAAATAATAATTGGATACGTTATTTCATGATTAAATCCAATATTTTAGTCCAATTCGCTGTATAAATCAATGCACGTAAAAATTAAAAATAATTTAATCCGTTTAAATAAATTATTTACTTAAGTGTTTTCCGGTGAGGACGCTTGTTTGATTAATTAACGGTATTCAAATAATTGTAATTGCATTGTCAGTTGAAGTCGTGTTTACGAATAAAATTCTCGTTTAAACAGTTACAAGTAAATGTTTTAATTCATTTGGAAAATTGACTCTCTCTCAACTCGAATTATTACTGAGTATTACTTAAAATCATGTCTGTACTCATTAAAATGGTTTTTATTAGAGGGTAGGGAAATAATCGTTTATGCTTATAGCCAATAGACAAAGCGTAATAGACAAAACTAAACGTACAGTCACGAGCACCAATATGTAGGATACACTTTCATAAATTTAAAAGCATTTTTCGCGAGAAACAACGATTGTACCTTGGATAATATGATCTGTTTGATAAAAATATGAGTTCCAAAATACTATGTTCGTAACAACATGAAATTTTAATCAGAACAGTAGGAGGAAATCATTTTTAAAAGTCGCTAAGCGTTTACATATGTGACTGTACAAAAACGAATCAGTTTTGTAGTACGTCTGAGGTAATAAAACCTGTATAAATAACCTGGTTTCTTATTTTAATGAAACTTCGTATCTACTACGCTAAACCAGTTTAAGGTCAAATAGTATAATCAATCAATAATATAATCGTAAATTATGTTTGTATTAATTTGTCCATTTTAATTATTCAATATTGTGCTTGCACCAGCGGAGTGCTAATGATATTGATAAATGAATAATCAATTAATCACTGACTGACCGTAATGCAGACGTTTAATTATTTATTCAGAAATACATTGTAAGCACAATTTTTCACCAAAACGCTTAAATAATATTAATCATATTACAATGTCAAATAGCATCTTGTAATCACAATAATTCAGAAAGCAAAATGAAAACTATACGTTTACGACTAAGCAATGCGCTTTTCCGAAAAGATTTCATGTCATTGACACAACACCTCCACCAGAATCCAACGCATGAATATCCTAAAACAATGTACTTAACTATTTACACAGTATTAAAATATAGAACTCCCTGTGTCAGTTCTCGTTGCAACTAGCTTGCTGGAATACTGCAGTATTCCGCATAGTCGTGTTAGTATTCTGTTTGAAGCCGTCAATACTTTTAAAATGAGTCGGACAATATTTTGGCTGGTAGGTGTACTATCCATTAGGACGATTTCACCTTTGCCGCTTTTCTGTTTCATTAATAACGTCATATTCAAAGTGACATTTAGGTAAGGCATATTGTTCGTCTAGAAAATGGGTTATCATGTTGGAAATAAAAATTACAAAAAACCTTTTTTGTCACCGACTACCAAAAGTCAAGTTATTATAAACGGTTTTTTTTTTTGCAAGTCGGTTTCTTTTTGCAAAAATAGTTATTTATATTACCTTTTATAGTTGGAGTATCACAGACAAGTTCTTGTCATTGATTAATTTTACATTGTACTAGAAGTTATTAAGGGACCATCATGTCGTCAACATAGGCCAAGAAGAAAAAAAATATATTAAAGGGAGCTAACTCATAAACTACTGAGCAAAGTTAATAAAAAATATATGGGACCACCGCGCGGGTGTCCCCTAAGTGGCGGAAAATAAAGATGTTGGTGAAATACATGTAACCTTCGCCTTTTTAGAAGTCGGTTGAAAATCATTCAACCTGTAGTGTGGACCTGAGGCATCGAAGCGCGACTTTCTAAGGGCATTGAAGTCAGTCATAAGGAAGACCTCGATTGTCAACACCCAAGGGATTAGTTAAGTCATGAGTTGTTGTGTCGGAAACCTCGGTAGGTATGTGATATCCAATATGAGTGATAAATATCAAAGACTAGCTTCAACTGGCGACTTTGCCTGCGTAAAAACACATTTTATGGAACTCGTCAATCGTGTAGCTCTGCATATGTGAAAGCATTCTTGAAATCGGATGAATACGTTCAAAGTTTACCACCTCCTACATCCAAACGTATAAACTTCACCTCTTCATAACACGAGTAAATACTTATCGACTTAATTAAAATTTAATTAGCTTCATTTAACTCCAAAATGCGCATCTAGCTTCCGATGCCCTTCATCAGGTGTGAAACTTACATAACATTCACTATCTTCAAAATCGTTTCACGGAACAAGGCGTCTTATCTATCACTGTTAACTTCACTCAACACTATAAAATGAAAAGCATAGACGAAGAAAAGCGCCTCATCTAATCGTGTTATGTCAGATTCAAAATGGACGTCGTCGGAAGAATTCCGAAGCTTTTGTCGGTACTGACATGGCGCGAAAAATAAACGAGTTGAGTTATTTCTTCACGTCATTGAAAAATGGGGCAGCCATTCGTTTAAATCCCTTTTTAAACTGTAACAAGAACATATTGCCGAACATACAAAATGAGGTATTTCGATGAGGGCAATATGTTAGCATTCTTGAAGAGAACAGATTTCGTAGTAAAAGTCGTTATTGATGTTCGTTTTGCACTCACCATCAGTATTTGTGAACGAATAGATAGTGTTTGGTACGTTTACCAACATGGCAAAATGCCTAGACGGTTTTGTGTAGTACTTACCTAATTTGGAAGCCTCTCTTACTTACTGTTCTAGAAAACGTTATACGTTTCATTGCTAAAACGTTTAAATAGAAAAAGATATATCTGGCCCACCAAAATAAGAGAAATCATTATAATACCAATAATTATTTATATCGGTTGGTGTTTCATTTCATTTAAAATGTCTAATGGCCGACTTTCGGTCCCTCGTACACCACTCAAAAGCCCAGGATCCCATAGGTCTTTAAATATGTAGAGATAGATATACTTAACAGTTATAATGCCAACCAGTTACTATTCCACAGCTGGTCAAAATCTCTTCTCATATGACGGCATGAGTATTGGTCACCACGCCTGCTCAAGGTGGACTGGCAATTTTAAACATAAAAAAAAATTACGCCAAATCACGCCTTAACATAAAATCACGCCTTGTAATCCCTGAAGGGTTTAGGCAGAGGTGTACTAACAAGTACACCCACATTTCGCCAGTTATGTTTAAGTCCCATGTAATAGGGGGCGAGCCTACTGCCATAAAAACAAATCAGGCACAAATCGAGACTCCATGGCAGCTACTGAGAAATTTCTGATAGAAAAATCCAGTAACACTTTGCCCGACCCGGGAATCGAACCCAGGACTTGGAACCTCGCTCTTGCGCCCACTAGACCGACAAGGCAGCCATAAAATATAAATATATAATTATTGCATGATAAAAAAATAGCCACCTTTTTTCCTTGCTCATCCTTACAGCTAGAATATCACTATTATACTAAGCTATTCCAGCTAATTCCCCTCGCGATGTTCAACTCGACGCGTATTTATTGTATAAGCAATCAACTTGAAAGCGTTGCTACAACTTGTTCTACAACACGTTGCAAGTTGCGCGCTCCATCACGAACTTTCGCTTTGTTTGAGATACTGCTCGTTTGTTTTGTTTTGAGGAGGATATTTTTTTCTTCTCGACTATGAATGTGTAGCCCTAAGTATTCTGGAAGTTAAAATACTTTGGCAGATTGAAATGGTTTTCCTTATGTGGAAATGTATCTATGTAGGTTTATTTACTATGTAGTTAAATAAATAAATGCTCCTACAAAATAAATCGTGAAGGTGACAAAAAGTATTTATTTATTTGCAACAAATTACAATCATTCAAATAGAAATTAAAATTGTATGAATTTAATGAATAACTTGCTACGACAACGCTCAATGTACATAAGTATAACATTTTAAGATAGCTATTTATTCATCCAATTAATTAATTCTGTAATAAAAACAGCAAATTGAAAAATTTCTTCACCACCCCAGTCAACAGAAAAGATTTAAGAAGACCTTAGGTGTTTTTCGAATTAAAAGTTTGACAGGAGCCGCAAAGTAACTAGATACTTAAGTAGGTACGTCAACACCTTACAAAGCTGTAAAACACTTTCCACCTAAACGTATTATCACCTTACCTTTTTTGAACGCATCGTTTTTCTCAGACGTTTAATGTTGAGGTAAAGATACAAATTGGTGTGCTTTATGCCCATCATTCTTATGAAAGGGATGCAAAGAAAATAATGCCCATGGTCCTTTATGAAGGGGAATGAGCTCCAATATATGTGTATTGCGTTGGAGGATCGATCAGTCAAGTGTAATAGTTTATCTTACATAACATAACATCACGACTGTAATCCCAGAAGGGTTAGGCAGAGGTGTACCTTATAGTGCACCCACATTTCGCCATTTGTTTAAGTTCCATGTAATAGGTCATTTATCTGACAATTTATTTAACATTTTTCCTGCTAAATTCAAATAATTAATTTTACTTGTATGCACAAGCTATATATAACGACAACTCGGGAGGTGGGTTGTGAGCACACGAACGAATTATTGTTTCGACCCATAATAATTATGCTAGGTGCTTAGCACCGAAAATGTTAAAACCTTGTTGTGAATACAATGATAGCTTTCAGCTCTCGTGGAATAAGGCGGCGTCCTAATTGGCTAACGATCGTACGAGCTAACGATGCGATTTCGTCGCGCGATGAAATAATCGTGCGATGGTCCAACGGGTGTCCTAATAGCTCGCGTCATGACTAACGCGCGATGCAGATCATGCGATGCCGCCGCGCCGTACGTGAGATTCACCTGTCCGATCTGAGGTCTATAACCCTTTCCTACCCGAGTTAAACTGATCGTAAGTTTCGACTTAACAAAATTCTAAGCAAAAATATAAACAATCTCGACGAACTCGATTCACCGGTGCCGCCCCTCGCCCCTCTCGTTCCTGTGCTCGCGCGATGACGCGTGATCAAATAGCACACTCAAAAGAGATGTGTAGCTTTGATTGCACGATCGCACGATCAAACGCATCATACGATCGTTATTAAGCATTTCCAGTGCTTGTGCAATGATTTTCAAGATTCAATTAGGCCATCCTAAAAAAATGTGTGTCGCATCGTTTGTTCGTACCATCGTAGCCAATTAGGACGCCTCCTAAGAATGGCGAAGCTGTTGTCGCTTAAAAAGAGTTCATAAATGAAAGCTCTCACATTATAATAAAGCAGTTGATTGAATAAAACGAGCATATTTCTACTATTTTATTTAAAGATTGGAAGTTTTTGTAGGTAAATTGTATTTATACGCGTCATAACTCTCAATATTTAATGAGTTTCAATTTTTAGCTCCAGACTGATCGATATGTCACTTCACTGCCGATTGTTCGTGTATTTCATAGCTCTATTTTTATCTACCTTTACTTGTTTCTATAATATTTTCTCTTTTACTTCACAGTCGTTATTAAATATATATTTTATTACGAAACAACGTTATATTTTATGAGAAATACTGAACTCTTAGCCCTTCGTTTCAACACTATCTTATTTCCTATCGTAGCTAGTCTTAACAAGATTTCTCGTATCCAATCTTTTGAAGATCACTTGGACAGCCAACGAAGGAGAACACAAGGGACCTCCGGCATTGTTTTATAACTTGCTACAAATTTAATCAAAAGAAAAAATTGACCTTTCCCAACCTCTCCACGTTTTCTTGGAGAAAATGTGAGTTTTCGCCGGAGCACGATTATGTTTGAGGAAGTTGTAATATCCTTTTAAAAGTATATATCTTGACAAAACGTTTCTGAAGTTAGTCGTTAGTGATATTTTATTCATAGACTTTGTATTAAAGACAGAAGTTAAACTATATTTCTGCATTCGTTTTTTCTCGCGAACTAAACGAGAATAGCTCAAGCCCATCTGGCGGTGATAATATCCACTTCTTCCTAAGGTCCTTCGAGCCGGATGCCGCATTTACTGTTGCTGTATTTACAAGCATCGATTATACAAAATAACCCTTCGAAAATCACATATTGTATTACAGTCTAAACAATCAAATTGTATGTCTACCCGGATGCCCCCCAAGTTTCACTCCACCTCATACGTTCAGCATAAGTAGATGCATACTCTAAAATGTATCCTTGTTTGTCTCCAGGCTGCAACAAGACATACTATGGAGACATCGGTCGTACCTACGAGCTGGAGCTACATCGACCTCGCGAAGACTTGGTGCCTTACGTCTGTCTGCTGACCATCACAGCTTCTGGAGGAATTCATGGAGATTTGGTCCAGGTTGGTAACAGTTACAATGAATCGTTAAGGTTTTAGTCCAGAAGCGGTACCTATCTAGCTGTTTCTATTGTTGAATGCATAAAACCGTGGCACCTGGTTAGGAACAGATTTGAAATTTTTATAGTTTTGTACGTGACTAATTGACTATTCTTCAAAAATCTGACTGTTATGATTATAATTCATATTCACAGTTACTTTCAAGTATCATTTTATATCAGCTTATCAATCAAGTTTACACTTCTCGGGGTTGGTATACTGAGATACAATACACAAGTTACATATTGCAATTTGTGTGTATATCTTTTAATTTTGTGTACAATCACTACTTAGTATAAAACAAAGTCGCTTCCCGCTGTCTGTCTGTCCATAGGGACATACATAGGTATGCGGTTGTTTTTAATAGATAGAGTGATTCAAGAGGAAGGTTTAGGTATGTAATTTGTCAAGGTTTTGTGTTAATTGGTTGAAATATGACGATAATTGTTAGAAGTGTCGGAAAAAGCTGCCAATATGCTCTACTACCCGTGCGAAGCCGGGGCGGGTCGCTAGTAAAGAATACGATGTAAATTTTTAATATCAAGTGTAAATAGCTACCTGATAAATACAAAGAAACAATTTGTGTTTTGTTTATGTTTAGTATAATCCTTTTATGTTTATGTACTGTCAGCTGTGAAGCTACCTATCATAAAATGAATAAATAAATGTATAAAAGAATGATGATATGATTTTTATTGAAGAATGACAAGAATTAAATTCTCGAGTTATTAAATAAATATTTTTTTCATCATACTTCAGTGGGTTTTACAAAGTAATTGATCTACTACTTCCATAACTTTCTAAGCTCAGTTCAGCTTGTTCAAAATATGAACAGCTGCTAACAGCTAGGTATTATTCACTCAGTGTGAAAATTAAATTAAAATCCTCGTAAAAGTACTTGTTAATATGTACTGAGAACATTTTACTTCGGTAACTAAGTCTTTTATCCCGTAAAAGCTACTCTGATTAATTACATTGTGAGTGGCGGGCAACACTATGGAATTTTCTGTTGCGGAATTTTATATCACGTTATGGAAAATACTAAGATAATTTCTAAAAGTGTGTAATAAATGTTGGAGGCAATATTTATTATACTTTTCATAGAAACTTTTTTAAAGTTGTGCATTAACATAATTATGTTAAAACTTCAGCTATTTTAATATTCAAGTTTCATACCAAATTAGACTAACTCAAAGTACCTTCAACCCTGCTATAAGGGTTTAATAGACACATTATGTTAGTTAGGTACTTACTTATTTAAAATCAATTGACTGAACTTTGCCTATTTGACGCAGCAAAAAAATATTAATTGTGCGTCTCGTGACACACAATCTAATCTTTTTTTAGTGTTAATAAAATAAGTTGATAAGTTTTTTGTTATTTTTTTTTTGTAGTGTGGCAGGTGCCTAATAAAACTATTTCCTTTCATTCTTTTACACAAAAAAGGACACCCATCATAAAACATACGAGAAACAGAATGGGGATTCTATAAGTGAATCATGATTTCTTTAATCTTTATTCTTCATAAAGAATATAATATAATTATGCAGGTAGGTGAACAGCCACTAACATATTATAGTAGATATATACGTATAGGTAAATTGACTGTATTAAGGTGACAACTGATGAGCTCTCCTGGGATAACTCCGACGGTACTGATCTAAGATTTCCATTTACCTCTTCTAAAATCATAACTCCTCCTGGTGTTACCATCATTCTGGAGTAAAAAGGGAAAGGCTGTCAGGTAAATAGCAGGGATTCCTTCATAAATACCCAGGGGACTTGGGGGAACTTCGTTTACGAGGAACCGCAATTCTTATGGGATCTTATGTGTCTGTCAGACGTAAATCCTACTCTTATAAACGCGAAAGTTTGTGAGGATGTATGAAAGGATAGCTAGATGTTTGGTCCTTTTTTATGCAAAAACTGCAGAACGGATTTGGATGAAAATTTACGGTGTTATGGCTTATAAACACTGGTAAAAATAACACATAGATATTGTGGTTGAAGTCAAAACGTTGTGTTTACGTAAAAGGCGAGCTCTTTTGTTTGTGACATTATTATATTAAATTTTTTGTAGTCTATAGACTACAAAAAATTACGCCGGCCGTATACGGCCGGGTCATAATTAAAAATATTGCGGCCACACTGTAGTAGCTATTCGGCCGTTTAGAAACGTTTTTAGTATTTCCTTAATCAGTAGCGATTTGTTTGTTATATAATAGTGTTTCACTTATAATAGTGGTTTTGTAGTCTCTGGTGATTATCATTTTTATAACATCAACATTCGTAAACCCAATTCCTGACAATTTCCCGGGGATAACACTGGTTATTTAGTAATTAAAACTCTACCCAATTACTGTCTATTTCTAAATTATTACGTTGGTTGTTCAGTAATTAAAAATTTTGAGTCATTATTTCGTTAACAGTTTACGAACGAATTACATAAGAATCCGCTCTTTAAATTAATAATGAATAGGTACGCATTTTATTTATTAAGGGATTGGAATATTTTTGTATGAAGCGTGGCCTGCCTAACTTCTGCCATAAATTTTATTTTATTTTAAAAATAGCGGCCACACATGAAACCTGTATCAATCAATAGTATCAATACAAACAAGTATTGAATTAGACGAAATCTTCTTAAGCGTCACATTTCCGAAATATAAGCTATCAAAGTTGTACTGAAGGCGAAGATTGTAACTTTGATGGCTTATATCTCGGAAACGTGACGCTTAAGAAGATTTCGTCTCATTCAATACTTGTTTGTATTGATATCAGCTAGTGATTAACACGGGTCTTATGCGTGGCCGCTAATTTGAAAATAAAATAAAATGTCGGAAGTTAGGCAGGCCAAATAATTCAAAGCCCCTTTTTTCTGATGTCTAAGTTTAAAAATACCTACCGAAATATGCTAAAATATTCTCTCCAGAAACACACTAACAGACTTAAATTATAGCATGTACATACATATTATATCTCTTTCCCTTTGTTTATCTTTATTTTTTCACTTCCTAAAATTGGCGGTACCTAAATATAAAGCGGTATATACTCAAGCTTTTTCAGGGACCCCTGGAATGGCCGCACAGTGTATCCCGTAGAACAAGCCAGGTGGACAAAATTATTTTTCTTGATTTTCGTAATTGTATGTATAGATATAGTGCTTATATGATAATAATTAGTGTTTATTATAATTAAAACGCAAAATAAAAAAAATAAGAAATATTTTATGAACGTAAAATTTGTAATTTACAGAAAAAATATTATTTATCTAACTAAAATTACTCTAGACAACAAATATTAACAAACTAGTATATACAACAAATATTACAATAACTATCACACATAAATAAAAAACAACAGAACAAACAAGAGTTAACGAAACGTAAAATTTAGTTTTTATGTTAATGTATATAAAAACAACTAATCATCCATATCGGATTCATTAGAAGTATCCGATAAAAGATAATCATCTTGTTCGGACACCGGTCTATGCCGCACAGGTCGAGACTCAATTGTAGGAGCTACAATAAGCTTTAAGACCTCTGCGCACAAATTGTCCGAGTTTTTCTTGGGTACTTCCCGGAGGCTATTGATGAGAGGATCAGATGTTACAATCAACATGTTGAGCAAGTCTCTATTTGTAGCAATACGTGAGCACTTTCGGGTATTATGTTCCCTAAATCTCCGACAGTCTTTGTTCCTTGCTTCTTGAGCTTCTTCAGAAAGCTGTCCAATAGGAACGAGTGCATTTTTGATGACTTCTGTACTGTGAACAAGTATTTTGTGCACAGTGGCTGGCATGTAATACCACGAATAGAGATCGAGATACAGTCTTCTTGTTTCAAGGCAAAGCTTGTCGAATTCGACTAGGTTTATTTCATAACCTGAAGACAGCGCTCTCAATAACACACCAAAATTTTTGATTATTGTAACATCTAATCCTGAAATTTCAGCACTCAATTCTGAATCCCTGAAAAATCGCCGAGCAGTATTTCCATCATTTGATGAACCAAATCCTGGCTTTGGTTTATCGACAACCAATCCCATTTCATCCTTGAATCGCTGTTTAATATTTTCCGCTCGCTGCTTTACACTAGCTTTTTCTTCTGTAGTCCTAGCTTGCCATTTTTGAATATCAAGTTTATAGCTTATGTGCAGAAAACACTCAAAACAACGAATCCAAGCATGTAATGTCGATAAACCAAAACCAAAATGTTCTTGGTTATTGTCGAATTTACCTACTTCTTCATTCATCATTTTAGGCGTAGCACCACAAATAAAACATTTTTGGGAAGATTGTGTTTCGGTCAAGGCGTTACAAACTTTCCCGTCAGTCATTGTCAGCAAAAGTTTATGATTAACAGAAATTTGAGAATCCGCAACTTCACACGATGTTGGCTCTAAGTTATCTATTAGTTCCAGGATTTTTCGGGTTTCAGATTTAGTCAACTCTGTTGTTTCCTTGGCAAAAATGAATTTAATGGGTCGACAATACATTGTTGATGATGAGCGAGGATTTTGCCAAACAATATTACCATCATTGTCAACTAATCTTAGGGGAACAAATGAAAATACGAATAAAAACTCATCTGTGTTGTCGCTATTCTCAAATTTCTGTTTATATGTGCTGTGACCAGAACTTCCATCACAACCCCATTTACTTAAAAGAGTTAGTGATGAACAAGGAAGTAAGCTTTCTATCACCTCTTTTTGTACTTCTACTAGACGCTCTACGGTTTTATTTAATATGGCTTGAAGATTGATTTCAGCACTGGACTCGGTTACACTAATAAGTTCTTCAGGAGGATAACACGCACGCTTCGACTTTTGTACGCACTTATACGATGGAAACACATGATGTCCTACTTTCATTGTCCACTTTCTTGTTTGTTTGTAGGTGTGTGTGGTGGATTTTGAATCTATATAATATGCCAAAGCTTCGTCACTGTTCAGTGGTCTATCAACTTGCCTAGAAGCGGATTTTTTTGTGGTTACACAAACATTAGCAGACTCTGGAGATTCACTTATGTCTTTTAACACTTTGGCAACATTTCGTTGTCCAGATGAACGCGCTGCTACTTCAGCAGCAGTTATTAATTCACCTGCACTACGTGATTGTACGAGATCTTCTACTTTACGTTTTTTGGTCTTAAATGAAGACTCTTCAAAGCTTTTCTTTGGCCTTCCAGCTGAGGTAGACGGTTGTGGTTCAGCATAATGAATGCGAGTAACGTGAAACTCAACGTCCTTGCCTTCAATCCACGTCTTATTCTTTTTCAAAAAAACCTCCTTTGATTTTCCTGCCTTAGCCCATTTTGAGGCAACTTTTGAGGAAAAGGTCGCTATTGTCGTTTTAATTCTTCTTCTAGATTCTTCAGTTATATCAACAAAATTAAATTTAGAAGAAATGAAGTCAAAAAGACGATCGTTCCGTACATCTTTGTGGTGTTTAAGCCACTCGTCAAATAACTCCATTTTTGTAATAGAGTTTACGATACCTGAAAGAAAAATAAAAAATCAGTGTTCGACTCGACTCTGCTGAGAATACTTAATATAATTCTAATACGAAAAGGTGTATCTACAATATATAAAAAGTACAGTGGGGGTACATGAGTGTACATTACTTTTTCAAGCTTTCAAAAACGTAAAAGATACAAAAATATGTAAAAAACTTGTTCATGTTTTCAAATTCAAATATATAATTTATGTAACGGTGCAGAAAGTTTATAGTTATACAAAAATGAAATACATACCTTCATTAATAAAATCCATCACTAAAACTTTTCACTTTAAAATAAAAAATCACAGAGAGATGTTGTCGTATTTGCCACAAAAATGCAACTGACCTATTTTTCAAATTGCAATTAACTTATTACCTACCATCGGGACCCTATGACTCATCGATCTGGAATGTGGTATGTAAACAATTCCTGGAATCGGGGGTGGGAGGGTGTTGTTTACTGAAAACTGTCGTCATATTCCGGGAAATTGACAATGAATTTTGTCTACCTGGGTTGTTCTACGGGCCACACTGTGGGCCGGTATGAAAAATGTACTGTCAGAGAAGTCGTTTTTTACCCTCCTTTAGATATAGCACCTTTAGGTATAGGCACCCCCTTATATCCACCCTGTAAGGCCAGGGCACAATGTGGGGCATGACGTAGAAGGATATTTTTATATCATGGTGTGATACTTTTAAATGTTTTAGCTTTTTAGGTCGTGTGTCTATCGTGTGAAGTGGGTTTTATGTGTGAATTTTCGACATTATATATTTTTTTACGGTTGTATTGCCTCTATTATAGTAAGGACTTTTAAGATTTACCACGAGTACATATAGCATACGTATTTTCAAAAGATTTTGCCTACCTATTATTTGTTAATATACTTGTAAGGAGTCTGCGTAACACTGGTCACTTTCCCTCACTCGTAACTTTAGTTAATTCGACAGTATCGTTGATTCGTCACTTTCGATGGTTAGACACTTGTGTGAATTCGACAGTTGCTTCAAATCGACACTTTCCCTAATTCGCTACTTTCGCCGATTCGACACTTTTCTTCAATTCGTCACTCGAAGTACAGTCGGTAGAAAATTATGATGAATGATGGGTAAATTTTAAAAGATGGATTCTGATTTAATTCACTCGTTTTATCGTCTTTCCATTAATGTTAATAAGTCAATATTTTTGATTCGTTCATCTAATTTAAGAGATAATTTTTTCTATTGCATTCGTAATACATATTGTTCGTATATTAATTTTCTAACGACTGTACTTCGAGTGAGGAATTGAAGAAAAGTGTCGAATCGGCGAAATTGGCGAATTAGGGAAAGTGTCGAGTTGAAGCAACTGTCAAGTTCACACAAGTGTTCAATCAGCGAAAGTGACGAATCAACGATACTATCGAATTAACGAAAGTGACGAGTGAGGGAAAGTGACTAATGTTACGCGGACTCCTTGTAAGGAGTCTCTATGTTGCAATTATTAATGCTCTACTTAGTACTTCCAAGATAGATATCAGAAATAGGTATAATTTGCCATAGTACTCATCTGCCCAACCTTTTCCCACCTATGCTGGGGTTAGGAAGATTGTTCAACTGTCTTTGCATTGTATAAATTCAATCTTTTTAGTATTATATAGCAGCATAGCCTATATTGTGTGAGTACTATGTACTAGAAAGCTATCAGTCACAGGAAACCTACTTTTTTTATTTTTTCTCGACTTGAATGTGCCCTGGCGGTTAAGAGTATGTCATGCTCACTCAAATGTCTCGCTGATGGTGGCGTGTGTGTCGGGTCATTTAGTTCCCTTCAAAATGGTTGAGTTGAATGATGGCTGATCCATGCGTCATGTTCGTGAACGGGCGCTGTCAGTTGTGACTGGTCATCTCTTGGTTGCCACGGTTTATTTGAACTAATTATTTTGTTTTTTAATTGCCTTTTTTTGTACTGTGGACACTTTTAACGTGCACGTCTTGCTACATCGTTCTCACATAATGTACCATCTCTACAAGAATGATGTATCCAAGATTTTTTGTAAAAACATTATGATTTAAAAGAGTGTCCATGGAGTTTCTTGCCCATTCTTCTCCATAGAGATCTACGCTTTGGAATGGGCAACTACAGTACTTTCACAGTTATTATGTCTTGTGACTGGGACTGTAGCTTCATTTTTTATTGCTGTCTTTGTTTCGACAATTCAAAAGTGCCTGTAATTGGCCTACTTGAAATAAATGCTTTGATTTTGATTTTGTTGGTTTCCAGTCTAATTGCATGCAATTGAGTACCAGTATTCTACATGGAGCGATTGCCTGTCTGACCTCTACAACTCAGTTACTGAGTAATATGATATCCCTTACAACTAACTTTGATACCAACATAAACTACTTATACCTTATACTACTAACTTTGGTACCAACCTTGGTACTGGTTACCATGGAACTAAGATATTCATAAAATCTACCGAATAGTTCACTTTATTCATATTCAATGTACCTACCCCAAGCCTAAAATATCTTATATTTCCTACCTTTCCTACATTACCCGATTTTATGTCCATCACTAGTGACATCGACTTCACGACATTTCTTTTTAGATTTCAAGTCGTGTCGTATGTTCTTTGCCTAAGAAAATTAATGGATTTTATTCGTAGAAGAATATTCTGTTCAGTATAATCAAAGAACAAAGCTGTGTACTATCTATAAAAGATCCTTTTGTTTAAAAGTACTTTCACCCTCTCCGTCCATCTTTTCTTTATTGGCAAATAATTCCGTTTATATTGGATACTATTTTTAGATGTAAGAACTTTGTCGTTGATGTCATAAATAGATTCCAGGAATATTACTTTTCTTTTGATAGTAATATTAAGGATGTGTCGTAACGAACAGCAATGACGTAGACCCTTCTCAAATGAAACAATAGGACGAGATAGGTCAACTCGGAGGATAATTCTCGACATGCAAGCATGCATGCAACCATAAGGTTGGATGTACCAATACAGAGAGTTTGCACATCTGACCTTATGCTTCTGTGCATAAGGTAGGATGTTCAAATACGGAGAGTTTTTACATGCGACCATATGTTTTTGATGTTCAGAATTGTTTATTTCAGTGACCCCTTTGGAAACAATAATACCGATCCAAATCCTTTCAAAGCAAAATCTATCCTAAAATTACCTACTTACATATTTTTGTAATAATCTTATCCTTGTAATAAAACCTACTTGATCAAAGAGCTAGCTACAAAATAATTACACCTACGTAGCTCACTTTGTTTCAGTTTTGTGCCAGCAGTTTTTGTTCCCTGATCCTCTGAAGTGACTATAATTTGCAATTTAATTTTCGTACTTAATTAACGCTGACTTTTAATGGGGAAAGAATGTTGTTATAATTTAATTATCACTTTAACGCGCGGACCTTACTTGTAAGGAAACGACGGAAAATAATACAATTATAGATTTTGTTTTACGAACTTAATAAGTAAAAATGTAAAACTAGTCTTACTACAGACGTAGTGATCAATGCTCGTTTCTTCATTTATAAGAAGAAGCCTTTGTCCGTTACTAATATTAACTCAAACGTAATAAGAAACATCAGAAACTCGTTGCTTATTCACAAAAAGTTAGGTCAAGTATTGCGAAGCGAAGCAGAAAGGAAAATTGGGTAAAACCAGTTTGTCTGTTAACAAGAAAAAAGTAATAGCAAAATGTTATTTTTCTTGCGAATTGGGCTGAATTGCGAATTTTCAAGTGCCTTTAGTACCATTCAGTATTGAAAAGGATTGAATTAACTCGTCACTTAAAAATTCTGTTTCATTCAAAAAATAATTTTGGTCGGTACCAAAAACTGCTGTATTATTTCAAAGTAAAATACTTTCATTTTCAAAGGGTTATATCGGGAAACCTATTATTTGGAATTTCGTAAGAGTATCTGGGTTTATGTCGTTACATTAATAGCGGGCTTGCAAAATGGGAGGGTAGGGAACAGAGGGTGTTTTAATTTCTAGTATCATTTACAATGAAATTTGGGTCACAAGTTCATTAAACGAAAAGCGAGATTTGGGATTTTGGAGTAACAGCGATACGTTTCCGACACCATTATGCCTTTTGGATCCTTTGAAACAATACGCTCTTATATTCTCGTCGTTTATAGTGACTAAGCACCTTTAGTTTAATAGGGCTGATCTGAAATACATATGTAATTGCCTAAACTTACGATGAAAGATAAACTATAACATAAAAATATACATAATGTGATCAAGGAAACGATGGATGGATTGTGTGAGGAATGATATGAAAGAAAAAGGAGTAAATGATAGCGTGACACCAAGTAAGGGCTCGTACACATAAACACGATACGACGAGGAAGCGACGCGACATCGCAACGTGCCACGATTTCGTCGTGTGGTCGCAGCATAGAGTACTATTATTATAAATGGAATAGAGAGCCCTCTTGTCAGATTTTTTGGCACCCCAGTTGCTACTACTGCCATCTGGTAGACCGCTCCTGAATTAATCCATATAGGTCACGTGACCTCTACTGTATAAATACCTACATATCTATAGCTAGTATATATGGGCAAGATGTTTATATATTTAGGCAGGGCGCAAGCGTGCGTCTTGTTTCCGATACCGAACACTTTTTGTTCGTTTTTGTGTCAAGTTTCTTCCACTTACGAGTATGTGTCCAGTGGAAGCAACTTGGCACAAAGACGAACAAGTGTTTGGTTTCGGAAACAAGACACACGTTTGCGCCCTGCCTAAATATATAAACATCTTGCCCATATATACTAGCCTCCTCTGATTATTATTTGATAATATACTACTACATAGATATAGTTTCAGCAATAAAATATACACGTCATTCATTTAATTATTTATTTATTTTCTTTCTTATGCCTATTTTTATAATAATAATTTTGGGCTAAGATATGGTGAATAACGTTGCAACAAACAAGCACAAGAGTTCACAAATAAACAGTAAAGCGTCTATGCGCGCACAAAAAAACTTATAAACTAGAGCGTCTTTTCGCAAATGTTTCCGATAATGATGCGAGGTATAATCTCAACAGAAATGGCGAGGAGAACGAAGGTCAACTACACACACTATCTGGAGTATTACAAACTCGAGCAAAACAGAATATATCACAAAACGAGATAAAATCTACAAAACGCGCATACGCAAGTCGTAGCCACTATTTGTGATAATGACAGGTGTATGATTTTTTGACATTACTTTTTTTTGACGTTAATTATTTATTCTGTTCTGTGAACATTGAATGCAATAAGTTAATTGATTTATATTTAAAAAAGTTTTAAGTACTCCAATTAAAATAATTTGATAGTCTAACTCAAAGAAATAAATAATTAAAAAAATATATATTTAGTCTATTTACGATTTGAATGCCATCTAGCGGACTTCAGTGCACTAAGGTGATTTATTTCGAGGAGCGGTGTAACAGATGGCGCTAGTACCTTTCAAATGTTAAACCACTACGTTATTGTCCCCCCCCTGGGTCGCAGTAAATCTCGACAAATGGACCGCACTAGACGTGTTCTCCTCGTGCTGATAAGAAGACGAATAAAGAAGAAACAGATACACAGAAGATACTGGATACATCCATTTCTATCACTTATGAATAACGAGTGTCATTTTTCATCGTGGCACGTTGCGATGTCGTGTCGTTTGGGCGTCGTATCGTGTTTATGTGTACGAGCCCTAACATGAGACAAGGGAAGGAAGATGATGGTACATAATATGACATTCATGTCGATTATTAGTTATTGTTTTTGACTGCCGTGACATGACTGCCGCAAAGACTGCGAATAAACTAAAAAAATTGGTAGGTGTATTGTCTCGGTCAATCTCTTCGAGCAAAACAGCAGTGATGTTATGTTATCTTTATCGACATAACATGTTAAGAGACCATAATGTTCGGCAATAGACTGTAATAGGCTAAAAAGATTGTCAGTAAAGACGTCGTTGCTAATAATAATTACGTGGTACAGTTCAAACAATATGGCTAGCCTTCAAATATTCGCAGCTGGACGTTTTGCCCACAGCTAACGAAAAAGTACGCGTAGAAAACCAACCTAATTTAGCTTAGCTCTCATTGGATGGGTCGGCACAGACCCTCTCGCGATAAAACCGGCTCGACCCTTTGAAAACCTTCACAATTATGAGGTGTTACCGTATGCCTGAGCTGACGCTTTGTTATATTTTGCGTATATTTTTAGCTGCCCTAACCTTTGTAAAACCTGGATTTTGGGTTAGGCTTAAAACAATTTAAGGCTTGGGGGTGTTATCTTTAATTAATAAAATAACATCACACCAATTCTGTATTTCCCTAAAGAGTTAAGCATAGGTGTACCTGTAGTACTCTCACATTTCGCCAGTTAGAAGTCCCATGTAGGTGATTAGGGTTGAGCCTATTGTCGTCAACCGGACAGTTACAGAAATTCCTAACGATTTCAACTGAAGAGTTTTTACCAGATGAACAAATAGACGATTATTTGTGGCACGGGACAGATGTCCCACTAAGAAACTGTCCTTTACACGACTTGATGGTGTTCAGAATACAGTACATTAAATCAATCGTATTTAACAGATAAATTAACACGCATTTAAAAGGAATTGAACTATTTAAAGGTCGTATCTCTTCTCTATTTTTATGGAAACAGTGAACTTGAAACTGGCATGAAACAGATGATGTGTTTAAATATTTATGAACTTTATGACGCTTTTAAACCAAAGGTTTGGGTAATTTTTTTTAAATTTGATTTTGAAAGATTCATTCGTTTATGCGCTATCTAAAAAGTATCACGTCAACGCTCTGAGCGATGCAGATTTGACACAATTATCACTTTTTGGTCGAAAGGAGCAAATTTAAATTAAAAAAAAAATAACTTGAAAATTCGATTATTCCGAAACCACTCAGATTGGACCCCCACTTATAGGGTAAAATTTGTTGCAAATTAGCTCTAGTATCACCCATTTCAAGGACTGCACCCAATTACCAATCGCTCTGTATTTTTTTAATCTATAACTTACCCTTTCTAAGTAAAAATACACCTTTATTTAAGATTTTCCGTGCAAAACACTTCGAACTTTAAACTTAGTGTTTTTGAAGTAACACGTACAAACCTACACCTCAATGCAATCACAAACTTCGACCATTCGACATTCCAAGTTAGAACCTTGTGAACAAACAAACAAACACCTTACCTACATATGTATGTACGTATCTTACAATATATGTAACTTGTAAGTAAGTCGATATAATCGGTGTAAAATCGTTCCAACTTTTTCACTAGTTCTTTTTTACATACAACTTTTTAATATTATAGCTTTAATTTAAATACCTCCAAGACCCCCGTACCATTCATCGGCACAAATTTTTCAGTATAAAACGTGATTTTTCAGCCCAAAAAAAAGTCGCGTCCCAGCAATAATTTTTACGTAGAGTTACTTAGTTTGATGTACAGGATGCTTGGTTGACATAATGGTCGACATGATTGGCTTCGTGAAGGGTCCGTTTACACCTTGTATAAAAGTCACGGTTACATTCTCTCGAAGTAAACAGCTCTGCAATACGTTGATTGGTTCTCAGCAATCGATACGTCTTGGCCCCCTAGGCTGCCAGTGACAGGCACTCGATAGAATAGCCGCCTACCGATACTATCAACAGATCTATCTTTTCTCAATGGTATTGTTGTTTTCTTTCAAAAATTGCTTTAAAAGTAGGTTGGTGGAAATGTATTTTCGTCCGCACAGAATTCGTCGGTGACATTAATTAAGGTTCAACCACACCTTACCCGGGATTAATTATTTAAAAAGCCTTTTTTAATGACAAAGGAGTGGCAATTTAAGCTTGTGGGTCCTAATTTAATCTCAAGGTTTACGGCAACTTGGGTATTCGGGCTGTTGTGATGATATTTATAAAAGAGCTAAAAATAAAAATACGTACATATGTATTTGAGTATTAATCAGTCTCTAGTGGGTATTGCTACGGCGGCGTAGTGTTTCAATCATAAGCTTGCCATACACAAGGCAATGGGTCTGTTCAGCTAGCTACGAAAACACAGCTACGCCAGTACCTAATTTTCACTTAGTTCGTGCCGATTATTTTTAAACTGTAATGAATTAAATAGAGCTTATTTGACGTAGTATTTCTTCGGTCAACAGCTGTTTGTTGCCTCCCATAAAACAAAAAGACATAACATAACATCACGCCTTTAATCCCCGAAGGGTTAGGCAGAGGTGCGCCTAATAGTACACCCACATTTCGCCGGTGATGTTTAAGTCCCATATAATAGAGGGCGAGCCTATTGCCATCAACCGGGCACAGATCCAGACTCCGTGACTGCTACTGAGAAATTCCGGATGGAAAAACCCAACAACACTTTGCCCGACCCGGGAATCGAACCCAGGATTTCATGCTCAGCAATAGCGCTTGCGATCGCTCGACCAACGAGACAGTCCGAACAAAAAACTCAAAAAATAAACTTCATTTTTGCAGTGAACTACAAAAAATGAACATCATAAAACTATTCACACTCAACCTGGAAATCACATCACAAAGTTAGATTACCAAACACGAGTCGTTGACACAAAATCGAAACACATGATTAAATCCCCACCATGTTCTGCCTATTACATTTGGAAATTGAACATGCCGCTCGGCGTTTGTTTGCAGTCCTATTGTTTTATCACTTTGTTTACGAACTCGCATAAAGGATGTGCCATCAAACAGAGTAACGGTGGAGTTAATATTGCCTAGAATGTAACAATTTCTTGTAGGTTGGTCGAAAATATATCGGTATTTTTTGGCGATATTTTAATATTGAGTTGTATTGTAATTAGATACCCGTCTGCCTAGCCTTTTCCAAACAATTTTGGGGTCGGCTCCTCCAACCGAACCGTAGCTCTTTACCAGAATTTGACATGGAGCGGCTATATGACCTCTACAACTCAATGATTAGGTAACACTGCTTGCCACACTTCCTGAATACGAGAAAAAATGCCGAGTATCCAAAAACGATATGTATTCACGTAATAAAAATCGCTCTTACTCAAAACCCTGGAGTTCAGACCCCTACCCACCTACCTGGCCTGGCCACTTCAAAGTAGCTTTTAAAAATTGCAAAATTGAATTTCGAGCTAACCTGGCGCTTTCATCTTAAATAATTTACTTTATTTTAGGAAACTACTATAAATAATTAAATATCTTACGGAAAACTTGGAAAGAAAATTATACATTTTTAAAAATCGACCTTTTCACACTCTAGTAACCCAATTTCAGGAGGTGCAGTTATTTTAACTAAAGGCGTGTTTGCAGAATGGTTCAGGTAATATTTTTCCTAAATGTGGCTTGTGGTCAGATTTAAGTGCGGCTATTTTATATTCTATATAGTGCTGTTGCAACTAAAGAGTTTAATATAATACCTTGAAAATTAGATAGCTTAAAAAACGGATAATAAATTCTAAGTATAAACGTATGTAAGTTTTCAGGAACTATGTGCTAAAAACTAATTAGTTAGTAGGGAGCAGACAAAATACACGTTTTGTGGTTAGTTAACTTATTGATTAATTCAGAAAGTTACATTGTCTCTCGTTTTAGCATTCGACAGTCACAAAGCGTCATCAAAATCCATCAACACAATTAAGTACTTACCTACAGTTCTTTCACAATTATTTTACCTCTGACAGGAGCAACTCAAAAGCGAACGTATTGAAAAAAAAAGTTCAAAATGTTTTAGACAGTTATGCAAAATCATGATAAAATTACTGTATGCGAAGAACTGTACATAGTTCGTAAGCTGAAGCCACAGGCTGACGCTAAATTATTAACTATCAATTCAGGTTTAACACCTCTTTAGTGAGACATCATCCATTATTCCCACAGTCGCTTGTACACAAATTAATTAATAATAAATAACCGAAAGCGTTAATGGCGCAGTTTCATTACTATAGACTGGATACAACCAATCAAGGCTAGAAATAGACTACTATGCAATTTTCCAAAAATTGAAGAATACATTTTGTGAAAACAGGAAAAAAGGAATAATTAAAGTAAGTAAGTAAATTTTTATTTGTTGAAACATGGTGTACATGATACATTGCATGCAAGATAATAATGAGATACAGATTAAGTTCTAACATGTTCAGCCGCATATCGTGGCGTACAAATTGGTAGGCAGAGATGGTGCATAAACCGTGATAATATCATAATTACATTTCACCATTATTCATTAAATATTAGCTATCATTACAAGTCAATAACCATACATTTTGATACAATTCAATGTCAAAGTAAGGCAATACAGCATTGTCAACTTTAAAACAAAGAAAATCTTCTTGCATAAATTCTGCTATACTATGTATATATGCTCTTTCAGTTAGGAAGCTCTTCAATTTACTTTTCAGTTTACGGGAAATCACAGTCAAGCAAAAAAAAATAATAAGTATAGATTCATCTTTGCGACTAAATAGCATCTCTATGTCTATAAGAGACCAAGATAAAATATCGTCTAGTAGGCTAGTAATATTGTCGTATCCACAACAGGTCGTCGTTCATTGTCGTAGACTAAATAGGTATTTATTATGATTGAATAGTGAGGTTCGAAGACATAAAGCTATTCAAGTATCTACTGGCGCGGAGGGACGTCTATGTATTCTTGTCTGTGTATTGTATTATGTTATTCATAGATGAGTTAAATAGAATAGCGATATTTGCTCATAAACCTTCAAGCGGCGTATTACAAAAAAACGCGAAATTGCAAGGTTCCCTCGTTGAAATTGTATGTTATACGTTCGTTGTTTGAAATAACAATTAATTGTTAAAAATAGTTCGTTTCCTCTACTACAATAATAATACAGCGAATTTTAGATAAATTATTAATTTATTAAGTGATAATTATTCTCTCGAGGCATGTTTAGACAAAAACTCACGGAGACGTGATTTGGGAGCTCTAATTTCAAGATTCTATTGAATATAGACCATCAAAATATTTTTTTCATCTTACAAATATCCCAAACTTCAATAATGACAGAATACATTTTCGTTATATGCCCTTATTGTAAAGAAAAAAAATTGGACCTAATTCAAATATTGACCGAAAAGACTTCGAAACAAGCCGCAATATCTCCGAAATTGCGTAATATTTATACCAAAATAATCTTTAACATTTGCCTAAACTATAGTATATATACATAAGGCGTACAAACTGCATAATATTTTATTAATTAAAAAAAAAACCAGTAACATTGAAACTTTGTATATCTTTTATTTTTATTTTTAAACCATTAGATTGTAATCTGTACGGAATTAAATAAATCTTTATTATTTATAGTTAAATAAACAATTATCTTTACATACTATAATATAATATTAAAGCAGAAGAGTTTGTTTAGTTGAACGCGCTAATCTCAGGAACTACTGGTTCCAATTGAAAAATTATTTTAGTGTTGGATAGTCCATTTATAAAGGAAGGCATATTTAACAACACGCTGCGACCAATAGGAGCGGAGTATCAATCAAAATGTTACCCAGAAGAATTTGCGTGGGACAGCTAGTTGATTATATAAACATCAAATATCGTGACAAGAAAATAGTCATCATACTTTGAATTATTTGCCAGAAAAAAATATAATCCTCACATACAATTTTAATCTACAATGTAAACAATAACAAAATTGAAACAGACATTTATATTCTCCACCACCCCACATGGAGTAAGCCTAACAAATAATTGTTGTTTCATCGGCGACAGGGCTACACAAACTCCTGCAACAAAACCCTTATAATTACTCTGCAGGTACACTCTCATTACGGCCCATTACGTCTTGTTTTAACTCCACGTTGTTCCATTTCAAACTGTGTACCCCAACCTTTAATTTGCATATAATTAAAAAGACTTCGCTCGTCGAAGTTTTTCCTTGCCGTTTATTGGTGCTCTGTCATTAAGGCTGATTGCAGACGACAGTTTTTAAAGTCCGATTATAGTTCGTAGTCTTTGTCGACAAAAAGCGAGGCGTGAAACTTTTCCTTTTGATATTTTACATTTTCTGCGTCGGTATTTGGTAAGGACGGCGTTTTATGCCTTGTGTTTTGTGTAGTGTGGTTTTTCAGCGGCCCTATTTTCTGATTTATCAGGACCTCATAGTCCCGAAATAAACAACGGTAATTCAGTGTTGGGTCCCTCATATCAGGAAAATCATGCAACTTCAGCTCGGTCACCGATTTGTCGGTCGTCGGCAACCAACATAAAGTTGGATGGAGTCCGGCCGCCGCTGGGGTTGCAAACATTTTGCATGCAAATAAATTGTTGGCAGTAACAAATTGGAGTCGTTAGTCATGTGCTAACTTGAGTTGGTGTCGCATATTTTACGTGCTGTTCCAAACATAATGAAGTAGAAATTTCTGTGTTTACGAACCCTGAAATTACTGTAAACGTTGGGAACGTGTTTCCTAAATAGGTAAGCTGAAAAGTCAAATATACTACATTTTTGTATTTGTTTTAGATATGAAGAAAAACTTTGAAGAAAAAACATGAATAAATTATATCTAATACCGTAGTAATAACTTATAAGATATAGAACAAAATTAATTAATGGATGAAATGTAAATATTTAAAGTCTCGTTCCGAAATTATGATTTTCAATACAGGCGTAAATTAATTGAATCTCTAGAAACACTTGTTTTTGCGTTTAAACACATCATGCTTTATACAATATTCAGTACTTATACTTACGTATTTTTGAGTTTAGTGTTAAACCGCCTTTCAGGAATGATACCTATTTAGGTGTGAAATATTGTTATTCTTCTTTCTGTTTTCGGAATACAGCGCATGATGCTAGACATACCTAAGAGTAAAATATTTTTTAACGACTCCGACGCGAAAACGGAAACCACATACTCAGTACATCATTCTGAACCGGTTCGGCTATCAAAAAATGAAAATAAAATAAAGAAAATTCCAAGGTCTAACATAGGGCGTCTAACGTACCACGATACTAGGTATTGTTACGGTCTCTCGCGGTAACCCTTTCAAGAATTTATGCACCAATGAACTTCATTGTATAACAAATTGTCATCTTCGAAAAATTTAAGCACATTTTTAACTCCTAGTCTCCACCTCACCCTTTTTCATGTACAAAAAATGTAGCCTATAACTTTTAAAGAAACTTTTCATTTTCTATTATTAATTAGAGCAGGGTTCATGAAAGGCCAGTGACGAAAATAAATCGAGTACGTGTCCGATACACGTGTCGTCATAAAATGTAACGTATTTCCGTTGGAAAATACTTTGCTCGTCGTTTTGGGAGGGTTCACAGTGCAATGGACAGTAAATTTTTGACAATTTTTTTGACATATTTTTATTGAATTTCCTTTTAAACTTAATGCTTACGCTTATTAGTAAATAACTTAACTTGTATTATTTAAAATTTTTGTGTAGTATTACCAGTGCACCACTGACTACCCCCACTTTTATTTCATGTTCGTACAGTCCATCCAAAGGTTGTCTGGAAGTTATCGCTATCAGCGATAAGACCGCCATTGTAACCATAAAAAACTTTTTGGCAAAAAAAACCGACTTCCAAAAAAAACACAAAAAAAAGTGGAAAATAACTTTACTTTCGGAAGTCGGTGGCAAAAAAGTCAATGAAACAAACAATAGTCACCGACTTCCGAAAGTAAAGTTATTTTCCACTTTTTTTTGTGTTTTTTTTGGAAGTCGGTTTTTTTTGCCAAAAAGTTTTTTATGGTTACAATGGCGGTCTTTATTTTACCCTTTTTAGTTATCGTATCACACACAAATCCTTGTCAAGTATCAATTTCGCAATTTTGTTTACTTGGATGACATTTTTTCCAGCTATTTTGATTTCAAAACCAAACTGCTGAACCGATTTTGATGAAATTTCTATGGGACCAATCGGAAAGTAGATTCATTCTGATAAAAGAAGAATTTTTCAAATCGGTTCATAAATGACGGAGATATGAGGTAACAAACACAAAAAAAAAAAAAAAAAAACATACAACCGAATTGAGAACCTCCTCCTTTTTTGAAGTCGGTTAATTAGCAATGTTGTAAAACAGTTGTGTTTCAATTTTGGTGTACAATAAACTATATTATATTATATTCTATTCTTACATTATACAGCAACAATTAATAAAAGTGTGGGTAACCATGGAGTTTCTTGCAGATTCTTCTCCTTTGGAAGCGATCAATCCGTACAATCTCTCTCAACATCTACAACAACGTACAATCCGATCAATTATACCCATGTTTTGATTTGACGTTACATAAGTGCCCATGTAGGTTTATATTATGTAATAATACAATATTTACATTTGATTTAGTTAGCAGGTAGGTTATGTTTATTTAATAATGTATCTATTGAAATAAAATTCCATTTTTTTTTAAATTAAATTAATAAAATATGATTTGATTCTATAGGTAGATACATAAAGTTGTTTCCAAATAACCAATGTTCATAGATATTTCACCACTGTATTTCGATATATCCAATACCGTGAAATTCGTTCAGCGAAAAAAGATCATTCAATTACCTACATCCTCTCGCATTGTTCTATTTTTGTAGCGGCATGCAGTCTTAATTGTGTCAACTTTATTTTCGATACCAATCTAATAACAGCACCGATTGTTTTTATTTTATGAAAATGTAGCATCGATGTCCAGTTTTTTCGTTTATTAAAAGACACCGAGGTCTATGTCGCTCCCTATTTTTCGTACTTGTACGAAATGCCAATAATTGAAACAAGGCTTTCGTTTTTTTTTTATTTACATGGATTTCCACCGGCTCGTGTTTAAATAATAACAGCCGCTCGGTGCGATCTCCAGGTTAAGGCACGCGTATCTAGGTTGGTCCGTAGATGGGTGACCACCCATTACATAGGTACCGAGTTTAGAAGCCGACTCCCGGCTAGGCAGATGACGGATCTCCACCATAAATACACCATAAATGATAATTAACCCATAACCTGCTCTTTTATAGAAGTCGGTTCAAATAATAATCATGCAGTATATGGGTTTTTATACAAACACTTTCACACGTCAAAAAAATTATAAACTAGATGAGCTTCACACTGCAGCATTTGAAAAGTCGTGTCCTGAACAATACACAAGTCTTGGCTACGTGAAGTCGCGTCAGAAAGTGGGTCAGTAGCTGTGTCCAAGCGGTGACCGGAAATTGTGCTCGTACCCTCCATGGGGCAAGCAATAAATATTACTTAGATACCGATGATACTGGATTTTTTTATTTAAAACTAGAGTTTGTGTTCGTTATTGGCTGAAGTTAGTATTTGAATTATGTGTTTTCTAAAAACGAAACGATTTTTGAGTTTGAACAAATCAAGTATCTTGACTAGGCTCGCGAGGTTGTCAATATGTGGGATGTGGACTCAGCGATCATTGTGCCGATAGTCGTATCAGCCAATGGCTTAATTGCCAAGAGCCTCGTTAGGCAGCTGGATCAAGGGCTTGATTCAGAAAGCGGTATTCCTGGACACAGCTCGTATAGCCAGGAGGTTCCTTTATCTATAGCCCTTACCACCAGTAGCTTGGACCCTGTACCACTTTCAGCCAATGCTGAAAGTGGATTATTATTAGCTTTGTTGAGATGCAGAAGTACTGTTTAAGGAATTTTGGATGTGCAATTAGGTAGTATTTATCAGCGAATTAACAAATGCCGAAAAATACTATATAGTATATCTTCTAGCGTTTGAAGTACCACTTGGTTTTGGTGCAATTTAATTTCAAGGGAAGAATTAATTAATCTTCTAAGAGTTGGTTCTTTAATAACTATAATCGAGTTGTGTCAACTCAATCAAAATCAAAACTTCTGTCATACCAAATTACCAAACAAAATAAAAAAAAATGCTTATGCTGCTTTTGTTTTGATGCAATACTTTGAAAACTAAACAGCATCAATATTAATACAAACTGAAAAGTTCGATTCAACTAAAAATCACGTCGGTGAATAAGAAATCAATTCAAACTAGTCCACCATACGGTACCCCGCCAACGGGGTACCCATGACATAAATTCACGAAATTTTCGGGTCCGTCGAGCCCACAAATGGGCCGTAGCTCCCTGGGACAGAATATCAATGTTTCCCTCCAATTTTACACATTCATTTTAAAGATGGCGACTGTCCTTAAAGTTTGACACGCAAATTGAATGATAATTTATTTTTGGAGTATCAAGGCCTTTGTGCCGTGGGTTGTAATTTTTATATTAAGCGATCCTGAAATTGGTGTGCCTTGATTGGAATTGGTAAAAGATGAGGATATTATTTCAATATATTTTGTAATTGTTTAGTTCTGGCTTCATTTTAAAGAATAAGGACAATGGAAATGGACTACGAAGTACGCGTGACAAAAGCATTATAATTTAACATGAATTTTTCACTTCTATAGCGAGACAATTCGGAACGAATAGGTACCGATCGGAGCGGGTAAAAATAATTCTACAGGTACACTAAAACTAGTAAAAAACATGTCGACAAAGCTGGATCGAAAAACTTTTATCAATACGGAAACATAAAGGGTCCAATTTTTTTTTGAAAATTTCCTACAGTTTCAACCCCGAAATTACACTCCCAGAAAATTCAAAAGAGACCAAATTAAACAGACGAGTATGTTTAAAACACAATCACTGTTTCTACATGTCCGTTATAGACTTTGAAACCATCGAACCGATGCGCCCCAAACCAGTTTCATTGGAAAGGCAATAATGCGAAAATGGTTAGACTACTAAAACAATGCGTTAGACACTATAGCGTAGCAGTACACGCCGTGTATCCGCCAGTTAAACATATAAACTAAAATCCTACTAAACGAAAGTAAGCAGCTCGCGTTTATGCAGAATCAGTGCTCTAATTCAGACCCGCTGAAACATGCCAGTGAATAGTTAAACACTGCGGCGCTCGGATTTGGCAAACATTCAGCTGCGATTCGTGCCCGTTCGCTGCGATCCGTGATCCGTACCCGTTTGATGTGCCTCCACTTAACGCCGATGAATTAATAATTACGGATACCCGTTACCAGGTCTAATGGACCTTCGAGCTTCGGTTTAGTTATAAATTGATATTGTTGGTGTTAAAGGTGTTAGTTGGTTAATTGTTTGGTTTTGGGTATTTGTGTTCTTCTTTTGTTTTTGTTTTTTCTTTGACTTTTGTTTAGATGTGTTATTTTTTTTTATGAATGAAAATTTTTATATGTTTATACTGCTGACCTGGTACTATGATATGATTATATTGGTTATACTTAGTAATTTTCATGTCAATATAATTCCTAAACTTGACAGCGCACAGTAGTATTTATCCCGATTATTGTACAAGTGCATAAAATTACTTTGACTCTGTTGGAGATCCAATAAATACATGATAGTATTTGTTATCTGGTGTTTTTGTTTGTACAATATTTGATTAAATACCACCTTTTCGTCACAGGTTTTCTTTTCCGTCTAAAAGTCAACCTGCTGTTCAATCCTTATGCAAAATATTCCCCCGATAATATTTCAACGTCAACCTTTCGCCGTGTAACCAGAGCTATGCTAACGAAATTTTCGCCTGAACTGCATGGCATGTGACATGGCATATATAAATCTACATAATGCTGTATATTTATCGCCGACATTTTTAGAAGTAAAGTAGAACTAACACGTTTCCTGGTACAGCTGCAATATACAGGCAATCCAATTTCTCGACTTTGTAATAACTTACAGTTCTCGGGAAACTTATCTCGACAATTTTCTCTCTTACATTTATTTTATGATAAAAACTTTTTTGCAAAAAAATAACCGACTTCCAAAAAAGAATACAAAAAAAAATGTGGAAAATAACTTTACTTTGGGAAGTCGGTGACTATTGTTTGTTTCATTGGCTATTTTGCCACCGATTTTCGAAAGTAAAGTTATTTTCCACATTTTTTTTTGTGTTTTTAGTTATCGTATCACACACAAATCCTTCTCAAGTATCAATTTCGCAATTTCTTTTACTTGTCGACATATTTTTTCCAGCTATTTTGATTTAAAAACCAAACTACTGAACCGATTTTGATGAAATTTCTATGGGACCAATAAGGAAGTATATTATATAGAATTTTTCAAATCGGTTCATAAATGACGAAGATATGAAGTAAAACACACAAAAAAAGATATACAACCGAATTGAGAACGTCCTCCTTTTTTTGATGCCGGTTAAAATAGAAGCAGCTTAGCAAAAATAGATGGGAAAAGAAATAAATCTGGGTCAGTATTATTGTAAACATAATCGGAACATTTTACCGTACGAACAGTATGTTAAGCAAACTCAAGTTATACGGAGTTAGCTTTAAATTCGTACGAAAACTTCGAAGGCTGCTACCGTATCATTTGCAAAAATTGTACGTTTAGGCAAAGTTTAAAAAATCCATCTCCAACTTCCATAATTCAAGTTAAAGAGGACTAAGCACGAAATACGAACACTCGGAGTACGGATTAGCGACAAATCCGAAGCGTAAATTAGCCAAATCTCTAGAGAGAATGCAGTGACAGGCACAGTTGCATTTTGCCTGCCAAGTTTCAACTGTGCGGTCTGGTACGAACACATAGTAAATTAGCCCCATGATTGCGTTTCTTGTTCGTCCCAAATACGGGAGGTTTGAGCAGCGGGAGGAATGAAGTTGGGCAATACTTTGAGTAGGGATATCAAGGAGATGCTTGGTTGACGAGAGCTGGCAAACAAAGGGACCACAAGTACTTACCTAGGACCTACGTAAAATGAAGTTAGACCATGAAGGTGAACAAACTTAGCTCCCTAAAAAGACATTCTATCAGTTATGGAAAAAGAAAAATATTTTAGATTGACCTAAGCTACCAAAAATCTTATGTAAATACTACTAGAAGTCATAATCATCTGCTTAGCCTTATGTTGGGATCGGCTTCCAGTCTTACCGTATGCAGCTGAATACCAGTATTGTACATTGAGCGTCTGCTTATCTGTCCTCCACAACCCAGTTAATACTGAGTAATACGATACCCCTTGGTAAGACTGATTGCCTGATTTTGTAGGGCCACTGCCTACCTGTAACGACTGTGAAACATCTACAAATGACTGCCTAATCCTAACAAACGAATTACTAATCGAATTATGTAATGAGAATAATGTTCGAATAAAACGAAAAAGCCGAAATAAATACCCACACGAATACGAACAATGGAGATACTACTAAAAACATTTTCTAATCCAATTGTTTGTTTTGAAAAGAATCGGTAGTTCAATTGTTTACGTAAATAGAACAATACCTATCCTGCCCAAAAAATGACAATGAATTCTATACTAACGTACAATTCGATTTCTATGAAGTAAACTGTTCAAATTCGTTGCGTTATTATTTTGATGTTACTCAGTAAAATATTCATTGTTAAGTCATTAAACTTAAAGTTGTACAGCTGTTATTTTTGGCTTTGTAAGCGACGCAAATATACGTATTCCGTTTGTAGTGCCTATTGTAAATTACCGTCTTTTTATTTCCTTTTTTTTACTTATGGCATCCTATATTAGAATTGATGCGTGTCAATGCGTGGTGAAAAATTTACCTAAATCGGCGAATTATGGAAAGTGTCGAGTTGACGCAACTGTCGTATTCACACAAGTGTCGAATCAGCGAAAGTGACGATCAACGATACTTTCGAATTATCTTAAGTGACGAGTGAAGGAAAATGACCAGTGTTACGCGGACTCATTAAGCTAATTCGGCTATTCGGTAAAATAAGTCTCTTCTTTCTTCTTCTTCGTGTTCCCTCACTGCTGAGGATTGCGACCACATTTAACACGTCGCTAAGCCATACGGGCTTCTGCAGTGTGAACCGCTCGGTACAGGCTGCCTCCAACAGACCTCTTGATCGCGTCGGACCATCTTGCTGGTGCTCTGCCTTGAGTGCGTTTACCTTCTACGTGTCCCAGTATTATAAGCCTTTCTAGACAATGCCTAGGCGAACGGATAATATGCCCGAGAAAGCTGAGGGCACGGCCTAGGCAGATTGTGGAAAACCGTTTGGTGATGTTGAGCTCCTCCAGTATGGACTCATTAGTTCTCATTGCGTTCCATGCTTCATCTCGAAAACATCGATCTTACTGCTTTCACGACTTTTAATGCACCATGTTGCAGCGCCATACAAAAAGATCGAGAACACCCGTGCACGGACCAATCGTTTTTGGTACTCCGTCGGATGCCACGGTTCCTCCAAACTTTCCCTAGTTTTAGGTCTTTGGTTGGAATTTTCAACAACATTAAAACAAAACACGGATATAAAAACAAAAACTCACGACATGACAGGAAATGAAAATGGAATGTTAGAGCGCGGTAACCCGATGGTGTGTAGTGTATTGATGATTCCGATCACTCAATGTTCACGCGACCAAATATCGAGAATTCGGAGGACAATAATTTTTGTTTATATCTCGAACACCGAAAATGTATTTTACTATTCTGAAATTTTTTAGGTGTGAATTTTTGTTAAAATAATTTTGGATTTTGGTGGGATTTAAAGATCACTTGGTGTGAATAAGAAAAAAAAAATACTGAAATGTTATTTTATAAATAAATATCTCTATTTAATTGTAGGTATTACAATATTCCTACCATTATACAGGAAAATTTTTACACAAAACGAAGTGAAATAAATCCTGTCCTTTCAGAATTCAGTCTGTTTAAGATTCTTTTTCTTGAACATACACCGTCGCCGCGTTGGTTCGAGATTTAGGTCTCTGCTAAAACTTCAAAAGCTTTGTTCAACTGTTTTGTATAGTCGTATGCTTGCTGGTCATTCTTCACAATCCATGTGGACCCAGTTTTTCCTTCGTCCAAAACTTTTAGTATGCCTGATACTGCTGATTCCACTCTGAAAGAAATATATATTTTTTATTTGTTTATTCTTTATAGTAAGTCCTTTTTAAGTCTCATGTGTATCCTACCCCTCCTTTCGAGAGATTTCTGTGCTGCAGCTGAGTTAAATCTTAATGTATAAAAAGATATTGAACACCACTAACTGTGTAACTTAGTCCCAAAAGAATCACAGAGACGGACTCAAAAAGCGACTTAAACTTGTGGTAAAAAAAATAATCATAAAAAAGTATCGTATAATCTCAAAATTCTGTGGGAATTTATTATGGACTGAAATATTAAAATAAGTAGGTACTGTCTGTTTTCAATAAACTTTTGCGAAATTTCCTGCAGGAATGGACACCACAAACCTCAAATTATTACAAAATAGACAAAACGATGGACTTTATCTGTGCTTATATTATTTCGATATCTATTACATCATGTCATATTATATCTATATTTAAATTCTCACTCTACGTTAGCTTTGACCAATCAGACTACAATAAAAATCAGCTATCTTGGAATTCTCTCTTCAGGTATTTATCTTATCCATGCACATATTCGCAAAGAGAAACTTCGACGAGTCGATTTTATCACAAAACTCGGTCTTGCCAAACTATCTTCATCAACACAAACTTCATCTAGAACGTATGTGTAAGGCTGCTTATACACGACAGAGGAGCGTTTGGCGATCATCAGAACATGATTAGCATTCTCCTAGCGTTGTTTTGTGGGAGAAAATTCTAGCAGTCAGAATATTTTGTTATCGCCTCAAAAGGAGCCTACAATGTTCTCAATCAGTCCTTGTCTTTATTATAGAGAGTGAAAGTACCTAGATCCAATTCCAAAACATAGCTATCCAATTGAGACAAAAAAAAATTTGCCAAACAAATTTAAGTGTTTGGGCGCCACTTCATTTTTCTTCTTTACAGAGAGTACTTTTAGAAAATATTTTTGATATATATAATATTTATGATATAATATTATAATTAATTTTTTTATATAATATTTATGATATAATATAATATTATATTTTTATAATTAATGATATATAATATTTATGATATATATCTATAAAATTATTTATGATACGATTTTTATTCTTTAGTTTAGTAATTGCTTGGAGCTAAGATAGATATTTAGCTTTGCTTTCTGTGGTGGTTCTTAACTTCTTAAGTACTACGTTTAAATTCTTGTCTATTGCATAAAATGTTGCATAAGTAATTACTTAAACTCAAAGTACATGCTGCAGCAATACGCGTCTTGTGACAGCGACTGCGATGAAAAAAAAAAAGAAATAAGTTGCTTAAAGCAAGCCTCCAGTCAGCTACACAAGTTGCGACGCGACGGTACTCACACGAATGAAACAAGTGACGAGCGCGCCTGTCGCTTGTACCAAGTAGCGTCACCCGAAGCCGCGAACGGCCCTTAACCCCCTACACTCAAGCGCCACGCCACGCTTCTCGTTCCTCGATCCTATGAACACAACCTTAACTATCCTCACCTCTGTCTTACGGGCACGCGAGATGCGATTTGCTCGGCTTTATCTTTATTGAAGATTTCCAGGTTGTTTCTATTCAGGATCGCCGTGTCCGTAGGTCCGAGGCATACTGTGATAACTCGCACTTTGCTCTCTGAATATGCTTTCTCCGCCTGGGAAAAAATTAAGAGGGTCAATACATTCACTGGCCATCGGAATCTTCCGTATTTCTAGAAATATTAATAGGTAGGTATTCTTTGATAATACGTTTCTAAAAGTGTTTTTTTTTTTACATTTGGCCAAAAGTTAATTATGACGAAACACCCAACTTTACACTAGTCAGGCAATAAACATCCTTCCTAAAGCAAAAAGTTCAGAGACGAACATTTAATTTCATCCAAAAAAGGTTTTTTTTTTAAATCGTCTTATAACAAAAGATTTTAGATAAGTTTTTAATTAAAGTTCACGAATTTCGTGTCTCCACCGTTTATTTAATTTCATTCGTCTTTTTTGGGGTGAAACAGCATATTTTCATCTCTATTGGCTGTCATCTCCGTTTTCACTAAGTTTTAAGCCATACTATAATCTTTCACTCATTTCTGACATAATTTCTTAGGTTCTCCTCTAACCATTCATATTCAAAACTTTGTCCAATGGCATGTTTCTCATTCCTCTGCAAGACATGAACATAATAAGGCAACTGATTTCCACATTGCTTCTCCATACATACTCATTTCTAATTCTATGCATCAAATTCTCATCTCAGCTGTATGCAGTAACCATCCATTGATCCCATCTTAGTATTTGATAGAAGTAAACAAAAAACACGCCTGCCATGTCAAAAATTGAACTAAAAAATGAAAAACATGTTGAAGAATTTCAGTGTTGAGTGAGAACAAGATAGGTACTGAATAGATTTTTAATGTTCAATGAAACCGCGATTCTGTCTCAAAATGAAAAACTGAAAACCAACATTTTCATCGAAGTGGGGGGACTTATAAAGAAATGTTCCACAGAACTGTCCCCCGACTGCAATAAAAATGTTTGTTTTCAGTTTTTATCAAACTTTTTTATTAAATGCTACTCAATGAAACCTATTTAGGGGATAAAGCGCTGGACAACCGTCCCTGGATGGATCTTAACGGTAGGAGTATTTGCAGCTCCACGAAGCTCCATAGCCCAAAATGTTTGAATTTCATCCAGGATAGGTTAGGTTAGGTTAGGTTAGTAGAGCAACTTTGTTGACTAATGCTGAAAAGTAATAAGAGTCGAGAGAATGAAAGAGCGAGCGAAGCGAGCTCGATAATTCTTTTTATATATTTTAAGGGGGGGGGGGGGTTTGGACATTTTGTCTGTGTCCTCTCCAGGCTGCGTTAGTTTCCCTAATACTCTCCTGGAGGAGGAGATAGCGTCATTGGGAGTGACGAGGGTAGGAGCCTTTTTGACTCGAGTTCGAGAAGAGAACCGCCATACTCTGATCGACATCAATTCTCCACTTCCGGAAACAAGCGCCTAAGACGGAAGTAGAAGAAAGGATTCTTCCTTAGTTTACGATAAATCAATTTATTGGTATGTACTTTGTTCGTATCGATTATTTAGATTAAAATACCAACATCTCGTTTGTTGAGTAGTGTTATTAGTGAACGAACAGATATTAAATACTACTGAAATATATTTTTGTAATCAGCTTAACAAATTCTAGACGATGATTATAAATTTAATTGAAATTTCAAAAAAAAAAAATTAATATTATTCCAAAAATTTTTAGTGGCTAAACCATAGCCACTATTATTATTTTTCCAATTTTCACTAGCCTATGTTACCCGGGATAACGCAACGATTCTACCGATAACACATTCATCGAAATCGGTTTGGGCATTTAGAAATTATAATAAAGAATAAAGTTAAGTATAAGTTAGGAAACCAGCATTCCTGAGAGATAATTCTCGGCGGCATGTAAAAGCCAAGTCAGAGACCCTTGGGCGGCATAATAAGTCTGACACCAGGTTAGGCACTAACCACACGATAAAGAAGAAGAAGTATAAGTTAGAATAAAGAAACTCACAAACATACATACATGAACCCTGAAAACATAACACTCCTTTTTTGAGCAGTCGTGTAAAAATAGACCTTACCCCCATAGCTATACTGAACTGCAACACAGCTGTTTTAGTCGCCGCATACACAGGCAGATGGGTGCCAAGGTTAAGCGCCAATAATGATGATATATTGACAATGGTGCCGCCACCGCCTCCTCTGTTGACCCCCATAATTTCAAGAGCCTTCATAGTGCTGGTGACTGTTGCAGTCTGTAAGAAGTATTGTGATATTTAGTGGCTGTAAACGTGGATGGTGTTTTTATGGATAACTATAAAAGTTATGACAATACTGTAGGTGGGTAATGAGTGGGAAATGATCTACTTGTAATATTATGCGGCATCGTCTGGAGCAAGTATGTTTGTATATAAAAAAAATTGGAAAATATCTATTTAAATTTTTGTTTTTGTAATGAAAGATCAAGTACCTATTTTTTTTTTTTCAAATGGTTTTTTCATTAGATTACATTGTTACCAAGTATATATTGTATTTTAAAACGTGAAATTACTTTTAAAATAACACCAAGAAAGACCTTAGTCATTTACTTCACAACTTTAATAATTAATTGGATTACTCAGCTAGTTTACTTTCTTTTATATTGTTTATATTATTCCGCTTACCAATTTCCGTCTTAACGCAAAAGCCCAATTAAAACTTTATTAATTAAATTATCTACACGGCATTCAAGACGTTCCTACTTCCTATAAATCGCCAATGGTTCAGTTCCATGAATTTCAAAATTCATTCTCGATATTATGTAATGTGATATATAAAGCACTTACAATTGCAATACCTTTCATCTTGATAATTTTATTAATAGCACTGATTACACAGTTACAGCGAAAACTAATTTATCAAACATTGAAGCAATGATTTCGGAAATTCAAAATTTTTTTTAGCAAATGTCTCACGAAATGCTTCTTTGGTATTTTCAAAGCAGAATTAAATTACCTACTAAATATAAAATAAAGTTGAAACCACAAAACAAAATTGTCTATACTTAAAAAAAAACATGCCAATTCTAAACACAAAATCGCATTATCCCCTCTCTAATCGAATCAAAAACGAATAACTCATGGTAACTCACGCGAGCACTCATAACTCACGGAATTAATATCGAACGTCCTCTTGTGCGTTCGTTCGTAGACACTCGAAACCGCGTCCTAGTTTATTACTCCGTCGACTCCCCAATATTTACTTACAAACGATGGTACAAGTATAAATTGTGTAGTTTGACTTTATTCTAAAGAAATAAAATTAAGCAGCGATAGCCTAGTAGTGTGACCGTCAGTTCGAACCCAAGACACGCATCTCTGATTTTTCGGATTCATGTGCGTATTGTATAATTATCACTTGCTTCGGTGAAAAAAATATCGTGAGGAAATCAGCGTGCCTGAGAGATATTTCTCGACGGCATGTAAAGCCAAGTCCATGGGTGGCACAAAATCTCTGACACCAGGTTAGGCACTAACCAAGCGATAAAGAAAGAAGACGACTTTATTCTTAGAATTTATGAATCGTCAAAACGTAGTCATATTTCGCTCTGATTAATCAGCCTACAATATCCTGCTGCTGGATCAAAGGCCTTCTGTCTGTGGGCGTAAGTCTTGGCTGTTTCCACTGGGCCACCTGATATTTAGCCTATTGTGTTGTAATTAATACCTGGTGGGTTACCATGACCACTCTCATACCACTCTCGGAATCCTAAAACATTCCTGCACTAACAGATCATGGTAACCCCCTGACCTTTATTCCTATAAAACTCTGACAAACCCACTATATTGACCAACAAACGATGAACTAGCTTAACAGCAATGTTACTCGTATTTACTCGTACAATTTCGAAATTGTCAGATCAAACGCGAAATAACTTTTTAGTAACATTTCGCTTATTGTGTTGTCTGATCTGTCTGTCCTTTGATATTAACCGTACCGTGACTTATTACCCTATCATGTTGCCAAAATTAACTTCTATTATTAAATTTTAGCAACTGAATACGAATTATATCTGTATCTATAGTTTATCTGTATTTATAGTTCCAAATCCGTTCCTAGAATTTTGGTTTCCACGAATAAAATGTGACTTATTTCGACATTGGCTGCGGTGGATATTTTTTCCTTCTCTGTTGAGTTTACATTCGTTAAAACTTTGTTATTTAGAAAATCTATGTAATTTTTCTTTTGTATGAATAATTTAATTTAATGTTACTATTAATAAAGTTAAGGCCATCAGTTTCATTGTGTTACTGCAAAACTTGCAGCATTATTCAGTATCCCATCTGTCCTCCGGTTTTTCAAGGACCAAGTTAATTTCAGTTTAATGATTACTAAAATCTTATAATTAGATACTTACAAAATTAACATCCACCATCTTTTTAACAGTTCTCTCATCGGCAGATAACACCGCTGCATTGTTGATCACTCCGTCTAGTCTTCTATACTTGTCGAGCACCTGTTTGTAAGCGGTTGCCAGTTGAGCATCGTCAGATATGTCGCACTTTATGAACTTGGCTTTTAGGGCTCCGAACATGTTGATAAGCTCCAATTCTAGGGCCGCACCTTCTCTTTCTGCCACGTCGAGGAAGGCGACATGCTGGAATTTAACAAGAAAGTTTTTTTGAATAATAGATAAACAGAACAGATATTTGAACACCTTAGCCACTCCTTCACCGGAAGCATTCACCAGTAAAGTAACCGTTGGTTACACTGATGTAAGTCAGTGTGTGAGGAGAACCGAGCATTACAGTGTGCAACCTGTAACGATACAATTTGTGACAATCACTTGTTTCTGTACAAAATCAAATCTTGGATTGTTATTGTTACATTACAGCCGTGCTCCAGTGAGGCAATGTATTTAGATGATCTTATTAATGTTCCCCAAAATGTTTTGGCTATGGTAGGTAGGTAGTGGTATCAAATTGTTTTGCCTGTGTCAGTGCCATCATGCCAACAGAGCAATCTGGTCCCGTTAGCGGTTTAATTAATGCCAAAACCGATCTGAAATTTCATTATCAATGTTTCGTAATTTTTGCCATCGCCAACGCCCAACTAGATCATGCAGGTCTTTGTAGGTAATGGTGGGCGAACACAACCTTCTATACTACACTTATGCCGTAGGAAAATGAACACAGTACTAACAATCGGCCATTTTATTTTGACAGCAGTTAGCTAGCTTAGCCCAGTATGTCGTAAAAGAGCTGTTGACACCACTAACAAACACTACCTTTTGTTTATTCTGGGAAGAACAACGTCAAACGTGTTCTATCTGTGCACAGTGGAAAAAGCATATTAGATTTATCACCAACAGGTAGCTTTATTTAACAAACATTGCGCACTATGTTGTGTGCACTTCTTGTTATTTAAAACGATAACATATTAGCTACCTACACAATTCATTTCGTCGAATCAATACAGCGTGTACCAGAAAGTTGCGGTCATATTTCGGGGAGTTCTCATTTGTTGGTGTTTTCAGAGTGCGTGTTTGCACGCACTCGGCTGAACGCTGTCTTTTTTAAAAGCGCGTAGTGCTTTCTTCTTTATTTCTTCCCCGTGTGATTAGTGCTTAGCTTTGTGTCAGAGTGTATACAGTGCTTATTGTATTTTTTTTCGTGCTTATTAGTGATCCTAAGATTTCTACAACTTTTTCTGTTATTATATTTAAGGCGTTCCCTCTCAGCGTTACCACTCGCCTTCTCATCTGCCTTGTAAATAATTTTTGCTAACCACCTTTCACTCAACCTCTCACACACACACCAACATTACCAAAACATCTAAACAATACCCGTGGATACGACCAGCACCAAGTTTGGTGACTAAGAAAAACGTTCATATCCAACAAGCCAAAATACTACTTAGTCTCAGTTGCCTTTACTTTTCCGCCTAAAAACACTCCATCAGAAATTGCTTCTTAGCAAAAGTTTGTTACAAAGTAGACCGATGGCATACTTAGACTGAGATCAATATTGAAATTTTGTTCTTACTTCAACAACTTCTACAGGGACGTTGGCGTTAACTTTTCGACCACACGGTTCCGTAAAACAGAACGTTTAGTAAAAGCTGGTGGTGAAACAAAATGCAACATTTCGTAAATTAAAGACAGTTTGCCCCGAGTCCTAAATAAAGCGATCGGTGGCGCGAATGCACGCTCGCCGGCCAGGATCTTTTGGCATTTGAATGACACTGTCAAGTAGATGGATATGTATTTATGAAATTAGATGGCTCTAAGAGTAGAGGAAAACCAAAGAAACGATGGATGGACCGGGTGAAGGATGATATGGCTAGAAAGAAGATCACTGCTGAGATGACGAGTAATAGAGAAGTATTGAAGAAGAAGACATGCTGCGCCGACCCCAAATAAATTGGGATAAGGGTAGGAGAAAGATGATAAATGACACTGTCATGAGACTGTTGATAAATGTTTGTGATGTCAGTGTTAGCTCCGATATTGTAAATAAACAACTATCTATTTATTAATTTATTTAGGATTACCAACGAGTTAATTTACAATTTTTTTTTCTACAAAACTAAAACTACTAAAGAATAAATTATCCTGTAACGCACACTCAATAACAGGTAACCACAGCTTACACATTATCCAATAGGAATACATAATTGAATTCTTAAATCTATCACTCTTAAATTGTGTGTGTCAGCGAAAGATCGCTCTGGTTAGGACGCAGGTCTACAGTGAAATTCTCATGTGTGTCTATACAGGGTTAACTACTGAAACTAGAATGTTGGTTAAACTCGAAACAAGTTTGTGATTTTAATTTCCCGTTTTGGCTGTGTATCCTTTTGCAGTATCGCTACACAATTAAAGTTATCCGTTCAGTTTGGTTGCACACTACTGGATATTTATTCTGCACAACATAACATCACGCCTGCAATGCCTAAAGGTTAGGCAGAAGTGTACTTAATAGTACACCCACATTTTTCCAGTTATGTTTAAGTCCCATATAATACGGGGTGCGAAAATTGCCATCAACCAGGCACTAATCCAGACTCCGTGACTGCTACTGAGAAATTCCTAATGGAAAAACCCAATAACACTTTACCCGACTTGGGAATCGAACCCTAGATATCTATTCTCTACCTTTGTATACTTCGTACCTATGAAGCAAAATAAATTCTGATGTGGTTTTCACCAAATTAGGGATTTTACTTCGATAAGGTTTATGTGTAAAAAACATTAATATTCAACTTGGATTTAGCACAGAAATCACGATCTATTGATAAAACGGCAAATAATTCTGTAAGAACATTGCACTCACGCAAAGCAGGGCCGGATCACTAGTAGTGAAATAATAAACAAATTATCTTATTGTTTAACCGTATCTTAGATAAAGAAAATGGTTTTCGTTTACAAAGTATAAATAAATCCAAGGTTCTTATTGTCAGATAGCTCATTGAACTAGTGTAAACAGTTTGGTATCTATGCGTGCTAGGGATGCCCGATATTTGTTTTTGAATCGATCCAGATAACAGCAACTATGCGATACGTTTCTCGAACCGTTTCGAATGTCTTTTTATCCGATTCTCCAAATATGGAATTCTATTTCTCGTTCTCTGATGCAAGTTTATTAGTAGTGTTTTCAAAATTCCAGGAATTCTTTTATAATCCATCTGTTTTGTTTCATTAGATTTACTGATGATGCAATACAGGACAATACGGCACGATACGATCCATTCATTTCGGTACCGATACTTTTGTATCGATCCAAAACATCGGAGTATCACATCCAGCTGCGTCGATATTGTAAAGTATCGGATGGTGCATCACTTACGCGTGTCATTCGATGTTCGAAGACATTATTGCTAGGTCAATGTTAAAATCATTCATTCGGTTATATTGATTACTTAATACCTATAGGACTGTTTATATATGTATAAGATAAGCACGCTGTTTCATTTAACACATCACTGTGATTGGCAAATCGATGATTTTGAAAGGAAATATTATGATATCGGAAGATGTTTTCCGATACCAAGCATAATATTATGTAGAAACGACCTGTTAGAACTATGTGGACATTTCATAACATCACGCTTGTTCCTGGAGAGTAAGACAGAGGTGTACCATATATCTAGTTCACCCACATTTCGCCAGATACATACATTTAACTTCTATGATATAGGGGGCAAGCCTATTTGTCATCTGGGCATAAATCCAGAATATTATCTGGACATCAGTGATAATATAGGTAGATTGTACATTTTTATTTTCTTTTAAATTTTACAAATCAAAACCCTTTAGTTAATCAGTTATCGTTTGCAATTATAACCACTATCTATGACATGGAAGGAATGATCTGTTTGCGAACTAACTAATAGATCAAACAACACAAAATATCGCGTTCGACGTTTTTACTGTTATTTCTTACGACACGGCCGGCTACCTTATAACATCAAAATAATATAGTTTGCCAGTAGTTTAACAGAAAAATGTCGATGTGGGGGGTCAGAACGATGTACCGAGTACGTGTCGTCGGTGTCCCTTCCACCTCCTACATTTGTCACTTGAATTTCCCGCCACACGCCACCATAAAACATTTAACAATATTTACCCTAGCATTTTCCCGTAGCAATGCCCTGACGATACCCGCTCCAACTCCAGCCGCGCCTCCTGTCACCAGGAACACTTTGTCCTCCACACACAACACACGTCTCACCATCTTCGCCGCCATCTTTAAATAAAAAATAACTCTATTTCATCACTTCAAGATAAATGTCACCGCGGAACGCAAAACGTTACGGTGGACTGATCAGAACAATATTATGTATTATCGAACTAATTTCTGTAAGCTGATATTATGTTATCGGAGTGATAAGAAGGAATTGGATTTTATTTTATTGCTTTGTTTAATTTAATCTTTAGGCTTTGTGGAATGTTTTCCTTTGGTTTGGATAATAGTTTTGCTAAAGAGTTAATATTACTTTTCTTGCGTCTAGTTTTAATAGCCTGCTAAGGGTTAAACCGAGCAGACCTTCTGGTTTTGGACACCTGACTTTGACGTGACAATATCTGTCAAAGTCCGGTCCGGAGTTCAGTCCGCTAGGTTTTACCGCACTTTTAGGTAGGTATCAGATTCACATTCCTATCGTGCAGTCGGCGACACATCAAGCTATACATTTCCAGTATAACATCATGGCCTCCCTTTGTATAGATTTTCTGTACAATGAGAGATCCGCATAAACTGGTTTATATACATAGCTTGATTGGACGTCTTGCGTACAAGACGTATGATTACATACTTTTGACGCCAAGATTTCGATTATTGTACATATATCTGATCTATAAAAATATTGATAATAATCGAATTTACCGATAATCTCGGTACCGAGATTGATCGTCAATTTTTTTGCATTCTTTTTCTGATTTTATTTTCACCTACCTTTTTCCGATTGTTCTCTCGAAAAATCCTCAGTGGATCTATAAGGGCTATATCAATCTCACGTTGGTACTTCAGTATCCTCCCTGTGGCGGCTCATTTCGAGTCGAGGGGTTGACGTGGCGAAGCGGCTAAAGCGCTGTCAAGTGCTGCAGCCATTGACTACGCAACAATAACGTCTAATAGCAGGCAAGTTTTAACGATGCTTTTTTCAGCCTTCAAAATTGTATAGGGGTTATAAGTAGGTACGAATTTTTGGTGAAGTTTTTCGAGTTTTATAATCTTGATTGCTTTTGGATTATCAGACGCATTACGTGAGACTTAAAAATTTTTCATGGAAACTGCAAGTCATTAAAATTGGATGAGTGGAAAAGAAATTATTGGTAACAAAATAAGTTAAGAATGTTTGTTTGCAAAATGTTGTGTTTAAACGGAAATTCATGACTTCACAGGTTAATTATCTACACATGATTGCTAAGTATTCGTGGAAAAATCGATGACGTCATATCACCTTAAAATGCGAAGCAGTTAAAAAGTGAATAACTGAGAAGACAACATAACATAACATCACGCCTGTAATCCCCAAACGGTAAAGCAGAGGTGTACCTACACCACACCCACATTTCACCAGTTATGTGAAAGTCCCATGTAACAGGGAGCGAGCCTATTGCCATCAACCGGGCACAAATCCAAACTCCGTGGCTGCTACTGAGAAATTCCCGATGGAAAAACCCAATAACAATTTGCCCAACCCGGGTATCGAACCCAATACCTCATGCTCAGCAGTCGCGCTTGCGACCACCAGACCAACGAAGTAGTAACAGAGAATAAAAAATGCTGTTTTTGTAATCTGGCACAAAATTCCTATAATATTCGTCCAACTTACGGAAACAACTTTAACGCTCCTCAAATTCCACGCCATCATGCGTGACGTTCTCAGTTAGAAACAACAAAACATTTTAATTCTCAGACATGTAAACCTTATATTCCACTTTTTATTTTAATTATTTCTGCCTCGTACATTCCCTCTTTATTAACATGTGCCGTGAATACTCGTGAAATAATAAAACGTAAACAAAGCGCAGCACTTCAGGGAATGTGACTGAGTCATCACTAGGAAGGGAGTAACTAGTGTTGCTTTACACGCGCCAGTACTGGCTTCTAGTATGCATATACATACATAAATGTTACTAGCGCGGTGAGAAAAAATTTACGTTCTGCGTGATGGGGTGGAAGAGGAATGTGACGTGTTTGGTCGTTTTTGTGTAGGGTGTGGCATATAAAATTATGGCGGTATATATTGAAATACTTAGCGGGTGACATTGAGATTAAATATTATAGCCAAAACAGCTTTTTTTATCACTACGTTGGGGAGTGCTATTAGTATGTTACTTTACCGCCAGTACTAGCTTACAGTACGCGTATGTTACTTTACCGCCAGTACTAGCTTACAGTACGCGTATGTTACTTTACCGCCAGTACTAGCTTACAGTACGCGTATGTTACTGGAGCGTTGAAAGAAAAATGTACGTTCTGCGTGACTGGTTTGTAAGGATGGAGGTGAAAAAGGAATGTGACGTGTTTGATGGGTTTTGTGTAGGCTTTGGTGTGGAAAATTATAACGGAGATGCTTTGGTATAGTATATTAGTTAACTTGGCGGATGACATTGTGATCCTTTATTAATTTATTTATTTACAATTTAGTCATGACAAGTAATAATCTTTAATATTGCAAGACCTAATAAGTTAATTATTTTGACTGAATTTTAAATCACTCGCTCCGGCGGGACTTGAAAGTACTAAAAAAAAGGACAAAGCACTAAATATTTTTATGTTAGTGAAAAAATCATTGTACACACACAGTGATAAAGTTACGGTCCAGAACTAGGGATATAATAAATTCAACTTATACTGCCACTGGCAGTCTCTCATAAATCGCACAATTTTAGGACCTACTGCTTGATTTCGACTCGTAAATCTTTAGAGCAAATCCCTTAAGAGAAGATTCTGATACTTATCTCTCAGAACGCGCTACCTTAGGTACAATATTTCTTAGCTTAAAATATTATGTTCTAAGTAACCTTTGTACGAGTAATTTAGTTAGTTATAATTTGAAAATATACATCATCAAAAGTTAGAAGTCCAGCGTAACAGAGACTAATGATTACGTTTGCCTAGAAACTCTGTTCACTACAAAAGTATTTGCTTGCTTCTAGAAAAATATCGTTCCACATAGAGCAGCAATAAAGTCTTGTGGTCTAAACTCGTAACTCAAGCTCTCCGTACAATGTGTTCTACTAAACTTCCTTCTAGCACAACCACTCACGCCTTTACTTGTCCATTACACTTTTAAACAAAGTGCTAAAGAAAAATCCTACAAATAAAAAGCAAAGTACAGTAGGTGAAAAAGCGTTTGAACGAGGCACAAGTCAAACAAAGCTAGTAGCGAGGTCTGTGGGTGCCCCAACAAACAAATCTCATAGCTGGAAACACGTAGGGAGGACAATGGTAATGAATAGGATTTTAACTTTACCCGTCCGCTCCACCCAGATAATTACATCACCAGTCGAAAAAATGTTTTCGAAGTTCGAAGAATAGTGGACGCAAAGAGATTAAAAAGACTTAGAGAGCGGACATTGGGAATATTTTCATATAAAAATTTTGATCCCGAACATTTTCGATTATGACATACGAATGCTACCTGACAAGCGGGCATGTGACACAAGACAGAACGATTTGTTACCAAGTAGTAATAAGTATTGGATTACGATTTTCTTCGTCTTGTCCCGTCCATCGCTCGTAAATATTTGAATGTCTTTGAGTGGACGTCATGTCAAATTGCATTTCTGTTTTAATCTTATTTACTGATATCAGTATTATTACGTACCTACACAAATGTAGCATTTACATGCATAAACTCACGTGTATTCCTATAGGTGTTCGGCACAGGACGCCACCTGCTACGGTCCTTAAGTACTCTTGTAACAGGACTGGTAACTATTCTCAATACCTTTGGTTTAATAATGAGGATGGGCGCTGATACCTATAATTACAAGATATTAAGTTAGTTTAGGTATTGGCTGCAACTAAAACATAAAACTTTATTAACCTTAAGGCCTATTTTTATTATAAATCATATTTTATTTTAACTTGAAGATGCAAGTAAACGATTTTTATTAGTATTTTATTATTTTTATTTGTAGGGATTTATTTGTGTAACTTATCAGATAGGCTGTCGCTACATGTAACATACTGGTATTCAGCTGCATCCGGTTAGACTGGAAGCCGACCCCAAAATAGTTGGGAAAAGGCTAGGCAGACGATGATTTATGTAGCGTCATTGTTATCACAGTCGTCTATAAACACCTGCAGAACCTGGCGGATGATTTATTTCTCGCCTTATAGACAAAATTAAAAGATCCTAGTACTAGTAACAATCTCAGCCAGACCTAAATAACTAATGCGTACTCGCTGGAATTGTGGCGACATCTGCAACCTCACATACTAAACATGCATCACATCTGACGTCTCAGAAGTCCTAGATCGCGCATGCAGACTTAACGTGATTTACAACAATACAAACGAGAGCAACCATCGGGCTGTAAACCACGAGAGACAACACCCGTCTAGTCAGAGGATCCTCAGTGTTCTATGGAAGATAAGGAGTTTATTTCTCCCTGATTCTAATAGCTCTAAATAATAAACAGATGGAAATAGTAAGCATTTCTTTGGCAGAACTATTTCCTGTGGAGATCCACATATATTTCCATGAAATAATACTCTGCGAGGCTTACTTCAAAGGGTTCCTCTAAACTTTCCAACCCTATTTGAGGTGAGAAGCCGCCTTTGTCCTTGCTGAAGTGAGATACGCAAATACAAAAACGCAACACTTCGTGAAATGCCTTTTGCTCTCGACTTTTACTGGGCTCGACTTTTACGTATGCAGGGTAAACAAATACACCAAAGGAGATTTGAGAGAAAAGCTTTGGTAAATGTACTTTAGCTTCAAAAATTCTGGTGTACCTTGTTCTGTAATACCTTGTTGAATTGTGAATGCCTGTGGAACTCTGGAACGGCTGCGGTTTTGTGGTGGCGTTTAGTGCTTAGATAAAATGTTTGGAGATGTTACAATAGAATTTACGTTATTGTACTCCAAAATTGAAACAAAACTCTGGACATCAGAAGCTTAATGTCGGATATATAATACTCTCTGTATTGAAACGGCCTACTTTATGCTCAGAAGCATAAAGTAGGATGTACAAAACTCACTGTATTAGTACATCCTACAATATTGCTAATTCTATGTTTACAATGGCGGTCTGGTGGATGTTATAAGGAATGGAAATGTATTCAATCTTTCTCGAGAAGGTGTAGGTTCCAGTACCATTTTTTTTTTTATTTGCATCCTGTTTAAGGAGAATGGCAGAAGACATTACAAAATTCCTAATCTTTTAGTGTCTTTAGGCTAAAAATATCAAAAAATACTGAAATAACCTAGATTAAGTAGAAGAAACCGTTCTTCTAGACAAGCGTACTCCATCCTAAGCTGCATCATCGCTTCACATCAGGCGAAACTCAAGCATATTTAGTATTAAAAAAACCAAATTTGAAATGTGTTTTTAACGGTAAATTGATTTTGAAAATGGTTTTACAAACACCTTAATAAATTAAAATATTTTTTATTTAAACTACTATATGAGGTCAGTGTTTTTTATCTGGATACTCTCAAAAGAAACATCGAAACAAACCACTGGAGAGTCTGGGACCTGGAGGTCCCAGACTCTTTTAATCCCATCTGCCTAACCTTTTCCTAACTATAATGGGGTCGGCTTCCAGTGTAACCGCATAAAGCTGAGTACAAGTACCTATATTAAATGGCGCGCCTGCACATATGACCTTCTTAACCCAGTTAGTACAGGATAATACGATACCCTTTGGTATGACTGGTTGTCAGACTTTCGGGTCACCAACTAGTCAAATGCCAACCGGGAGCTACGGCTTATGCTGCTTTCCGAAGCACGGAGGAAACTTGATATGTGATTGATGGTCACCCATCCATAGGCCGACCTGGGCAAGCGTTGCTTACGCACCTTAAAGATCGACCCGTGCAGTTGCTACCACGAGCTCGTCTCTCTTTTTCCATATAATATAGCGTAAAATAAAAACGTTCAAAGTATGTATACAGTCATTTCGAAACTAAATAACACCAATAAAATATCATCTTCTAGAATATTTTAGACCATCCATACTTATTCCTAACATATTTTCCCACTGCATTTATTCAATAACTCTCTGAACAGTATTTATTTACTCTGTGTAACCTCGGATACACAAGTGCAAGCGGTTGGCGCCGCTGCTGCACGTAATTTACACTTTTCACTTGAGTTCCCCTGAGCACGTTAAAATATCGACAGGAGCCAGGATCTTAAATATGGTTAGTTTATTTTAGTTAAAATATTAGAAGGTTTCTGTTACCGTACCAACGTTTTTTTATAGACGTTTACATATTTGTGAAAATAATCAAGTCTCTACAGTCTACAGGCGGTGATATACAAGATACTTGCTATTGCTGAGCAACTTTCTTATACATAGCTTTCCACTTCTCTCTATGCTTGGCTAATCCCCCACAAAAGCGTATAGTTCACAACACTAGCATTTTGTAGGCCTTCCTCGGTGACGAGGACGCCCGTCTTCTGGCATCCACTGCGTCACAACTCTGGTCATGACAGGGAAGCATTAGACAAAAAAGCAATTTTTTGCAATTTGTTTTTCCTGGAAAAATATTTCCTGTGTATTTTTCAGTGTCAAAAACCTAATGGTCAATCCATTTGCACATGTAGGTTTTAAATCGAGAATCAAAGCCACTAGTTTGCCTTTGAGCAAAAAGAGCATTGAAAATATTCAAAATGAAACGAAAACCACACAAATATTGGTTTTTTGTGTGTGGCTGTGACTTTAGTAGATTTGCATTCGAACGCCAATAGAAAAAAGTTTATCGCAATATGCTATTTATATATTATTTATTTTAATCAAGGCAAAAACTACAGAATGTCACCTACTACGATCCTTACATACTCCTTTCACCTCGTCCACGTTCATAGACCTGGTTGTGCAGGCTCGCCGATTACGAGTACTACGCAACTGATCATTCTGCAGAATTTGACCAATAAAGTCGTATGTCCTTCTAGTACGTCCCTTCCCGACGTTGCCACTCTCATCTGAAATACCATTTATTAATCATAATATTTTCTTATATAAACCACGACTAAACTGAAAATTAAATGTAACGTGTAATTTAAGCGGCACAGCGCATACTAGTAATACTAAGTGCTCATTTCCGGAGACGCGGCGCGTCGGGCGGCTCAATGCGCGGCTCGTTGAGCGGTGCCCGCCGCGGGCAATCGCAAACACAAATCAAAAAAAGTTTGCGATCACTTTGAAAAATCGATCAAACTGATCGCAAACTTTTTCTCTTTTTATCGACGCCGCGGGTGACGCGGCGGGCGCCGATCAACGCGCCGCCCTACGCGTAAAGTCGCTTCTCCGTTAGCGCTCCCATACATCGAAATATATTTGAATTGAAAGCGGGCCGTGACACGCCGCGTGTCCGTAAATGAGCCCTGAGGTTACACTACTCCATAAATAATTCACATAACAATCAACAGATGGCGCTGTGTTCAAACACTACACCGAGAGCACTCGAACACTAGAACCGAAATTTTAAACATGGTGAATATTTTATTACCGGTACCAGTACCGCAATTAAAGGGTTTTTAAGGGCAGTTGTTTTTAAAGGGTTAAAATTGTGTTTGGGGTTTTGTCCGTAATAGATTTAATATTTATAGAAAGTTTACTCAAATAAATTGGTTGTTAGTTATTCATGTTTTCATTTCAGGAATATTTGAATGAGTCTGTTTTTCTAAAACACTGACAAAAATATACATGGTACTTACACGTATTGCAAACGAACCCAGCTTACCTCAGGTAAAGACACCTCAATGTTACAGAGGTATCACATGTACAAGTTTCTCGTATCGAGTTTCAAATAAGCCGTAACAAATAAACACCGTGAACTCTTGTAGTAGTACTGTTTTAAGCTTACTCCAGTGCAAAAGAGATAAAGCTAGACGTCCTGGATACCTCCATCTCGTTCGCACACTGAAGTGACACGGGCCCTGATTAAAGCATTGTGTGGCCGAAGTTACGTTAACCCAGATAGGTAAAGTTTTGGAGCGAGTTGTTGATACGGCTCTAATGCAAGCACTGTCACAGAACTGGAATTTCGGTACTGAAGTTCCAAAACTCAGCAAGGAGCCTGCTTTAGAGTACCTATTCGTGTGCGCATTTGGATTATCCAAGGATATTAGAGTACCTTAATACTTATGCGTTCATTTGGAGCATACAGCAACAAAATAGGTACATTATTTTCTTTCGTGTCGATGGCACGCATCATATTTTATCAGTTAGTATCCAGTTCAGTCCACATGGGTGGAGCTAGGCTAAATTTGGGCATTTTTTCAGCTTTCTTATACAGCGTGTAACCGAAAGATGTGGTCATATTTAAGGATGTGATTCAGACCATCAAACTGAACAACTTTATACGCGAAGACAACATAGTAATCGCAAAAAAATAGTCTGGTGTCCCATACAAAACTTCAATGCCTACCCATGTATATTTATACATGGTACTTACACGTATTGCAAACGAACCCAGCTTACCTCAGGTAAAGACACCTCAATGTTACAGAGGTATCACATGTACAAGTTTCTCGTATCGAGTTTCAAATAAGCCGTAACAAATAAACACCGTGAACTCTTGTAGTAGTACTATTTTAAGCTTACTCCAGTGCAAAAGAGATAAAGCTAGACGTCCTGGATACCTCCATCTCGTTCGCACACTGAAGTGACACGGGCCCTGATTAAAGCATTGTGTGGCCGAAGTTACGTTAACCCAGATAGGTAAAGTTTTGGAGCGAGTTGTTGATACGGCTCTAATGCAAGCACTGTCACAGAACTGGAATTTCGGTACTGAAGTTCCAAAACTCAGCAAGGAGCCTGCTTTAGAGTAGCTATTCGTGTGCGCATTTGGATTATCCAAGGATATTAGAGTACCTTAATACTTATGCGTTCATTTGGAGCATACAGCAACAAAATAGGTACATTATTTTCTTTCGTGTCGATGGCACGCATCATATTTTATCAGTTAGTATCCAGTTCAGTCCACATGGGTGGAGCTAGGCTAAATTTGGGCATTTTTTCAGCTTTCTTATACAGCGTGTAACCGAAAGATGTGGTCATATTTAAGGATGTGATTCAGACCATCAAACTGAACAACTTTATACGCGAAGACAACATAGTAATCGCAAAAAAATAGTCTGGTGTCCCATACAAAACTTCAATGCCTACCCGACTTAAATGTTTGGGACAGCTGATTATTCTTCCGCGATTAGGTGCGACGTTGGTATAATGGAGATATGGAGGAGCATGGAGGATCTGAAACACCCCGGTTTCAGATTAGCGTATTATCGTCGCGTATAAGCTCATTTTTTGTAGCACGTGTAAGCCCGTATGCGTGCGCCTTTTGCCGCACGCGTTTTGCTTGTACTCGCAAAATGCCCTTGGCCTTAAGCCTTATATCAACTCAGAAACTTTTAATAAATATGTAGCGACATATTCAAAAATTTTTAAAAACACTTGCAAGGTAGCTAAAGCCTTATTCATTAGCAACAAGATTAAATCCGCCGATAATAAAATAAAGACGGTTTGGAAAATTATCAATAGTGAAACTAATAGAAATAAAAAATATAATAATGATATCACACTAGAGACCTCACGTGGTCTTCTAAGCTCTAAAAACGAAGTTGCTCAAGAATTTGTAGATTTCTTTACCGGTATCCCACTTAAAACTACCGAAACCTTAAATTCCTCACCCTCGCTTTCTATTGATTTATTAAGAGCGAACGTTTCAGCCTGTCCGGTTGAGTTTCAATTCAAGCATATAAACCCCATAGCAGTCATTAAAGCCTTTAAGGAAATCAAAATCAAATTAACGGAAGATCTATGGGGAATGTCTATTAAAGTTTGTCAAGCTATTATTGAGACTATAGCACCGTACTTAGCCTTAATATTTAATTTGTGTGTAGACCAAGGAGTCTTCCCGGACCTTATGAAATACAGCAAGGTAATACCACTTTTCAAATCCGGGGACAGTAAAGATACGAATAATTATAGACCCGTATCCGTATTGCCGGTTTTCAGCAAGGTGTTTGAAAAGGTAATGCTTAATCAGATGCTTAACCACTTTAATACCAATAAGATCTTACATGAGAAACAGTATGGTTTCACCAAAGGACGTTGTACGACTGACGCCGGTGTCACATTATTAAAACACATATTCACTGCGTGGGAAGAGGCACAAGATGCCATAGGAATCTTCTGTGACCTCTCGAAAGCATTCGATTGCGTAAGCCACGAAACCCTACTCTTTAAACTTGAGCATTACGGTTTGGGGAAACTTGCACTCAGTTTAGTGAAATCGTATTTAAACGATAGACATCAGCAAGTACAAATAAATGGTGTCAATTCAATGGGTTTAAAAGTAAGGATGGGTGTACCACAAGGCTCTATATTGGGTCCTTTCCTCTTTCTAGTCTATATTAATGATCTACCCCATTTATTTAAAAACCAACCACAAATGGTGTTGTTTGCCGACGATACTTCTTTGATATTTAAAATAAACAGACGTGCCACAATTCTTGACGACGTAAATAGCGCCCTACTGCAAGTCCATAATTGGTTTACCGCGAATAATTTAGTATTAAATGGGAAAAAAACGAAGTGCATAAGATTTGCCCTACCAAATGTCAAAACTAGTGATTGTGACATAGTATTGAATCAAGAGAAACTAGAATTCGTCGATGAAACTGTTTTCTTAGGGATCACGCTCGACTCAAGGCTACAATGGGGTCCTCATTTAACATCTCTTGCAGGACGGCTGAGTTCAGCAGCATATGCTGTTAGGAAAATCCGTCAATTTACTGATGTAGATACCGCGAGGCTAGTCTATTTTAGTTATTTTCATAGTATTATGTCTTACGGTATTTTACTATGGGGACGGGCTGCAGACATCGAGTCTATATTTATTCTGCAGAAAAGAGCCATCAGAGCCATATATAATCTATGTAGGCGCGATTCTCTAAGAGAACTGTTTAAGGAAATTAACATCATGACAGTACCTTGCCAATACATCTATGAAAACATCATGTACGTTAGGAAAAATCTGCATTTATTTAGTAAAAGAGGCGACAGACACCACTATAATACTAGAACCAGGGACCATCTAGTTCAGCCAGGTTTCAGGCTAGCTAAAGTAGACTCATCTTTCATGGGGTACTGTTTAAAATGTTACAATAAAATTCCTCCCGGCATTCTACAACTGAATGAGACGAAATTTAAATCTTGTATAAAACGCACACTATGTAGGCAAGCATACTATAAGTTGGGAGATTACATTGATGATAAAAATGCTTGGCTCAATGCTGGTCCTGCTCCACAACCATAGGGGCAAACTAGTTGATTACTTTGTGAAGTTATTGTGGAAGCTGCAGAAGATTGTAAACATATCTTTGCATTGTATAGATTCAGTCTCTTAGTATTATATAATTGCATAGCACATGTGTGAGTTCTATGTACGATAAAGCTACCATTTACATCTTTTACTGACTCGAATTTGCCCTGGCGGTTGAGAAATGTCATGCTCACTCAAATGTCTCGCTGATGGTGGCGCGTGTGTCGGGTCGTTTAGTTCCCTCCAAAATGGTTGAGTTGAATGATGGCTGATCCATGCGTCATGTTCGTGAACGGGCGCTGTCAGTTGTGACTGGTCATCTCGCAGCTGCCATGGATTATTGTATTTTTGAATTGTTAATTTTATCTTTTTTATTCTGGACGCTCTTACTCGCACGTCTTTCTACATCGTTCTCACAAGTATGTTTAATCTCGACATGAATGATGTAACCGAGACTTTGTAACAACATAATGATTTAAAAGAGTGTCCATGGAGTTTCTTGCCCATTCTTCTCCATAGAGATCTACGCTTTCGAATGGGCAACTACAGTACTTTCACAAGTTATTATGCCCTGTGACTGGGACTGTAGCTTAGTTTATTTTTTTGTGTTTTGACATTCAAAAGTACCTGTAATGGTCTAATTGAAATAAATGCTTTGAGTTTGAGTTTGAGTTTGAGAATGTGGCACGCGTGTACTCGCGTATGCGAGCTTATACGCGCCGAAACATACGTAGTCTGAAACAGCTCTCACGCCCGGTTTACGGCCTCGGTTATGTGACTTGCAACGCAACCTGCGTCAAGCGATTAGCGCGCTCGTCAACTGTTTCTGTACATCATCGCTCCGTAAGTGGCGTCGCGGCGTCTAGTAACATACTTTAAACAACTTCATTAATTGTTTTACTGTCGCAACATGCGTGTAGCTAGAGCCTAGCCTGTGGCCAAGCGGTGTTTTCTTACCTCAAAATAGCTCTCTATGTGAATTTAGGGGCCATTCAGTTAGATAAAAACGTTGCATTTGCTAAAGTCTTTTATTTCTGGCCAAACTATTCTACTCGCAGTTATCTTAAGCCAAATAGAAAAGAATGAGCTTTGGAACAATCCAGACTCATTTGTGCACTGCACTGAATGATACACCCGAGAATTCTAATCTCATTTGAGCATTTTACTGTATATAGACTGAGTACTCTCTTTTTGTCTAAAAGTTTTAAATAAATCCTTTTTTCAATCTTTTTCTTTAAAAGTTTAGTCAAGTAGGTAATTATTGTTCCTCGTCTTAATGATGTTCATACTTAAATGATCATTATTTTATTAATTACAATGCTACAGAAGTAGAAATCGCTTTCAACTCATTTTATTTATTTTACTTTTACTTATGGGAGTTCTATTGGTACTTCTGTGCTCACTGACGGTAGACCACTTTTCAACCTTATAACTCAGGGCATAAGGTTGAACAGTGGTTTACCGTCAGTGAGCGCGGTAGTACATTTTTGATATTCCTATAAGGTACACTGGTCGTATATTTTGTCCAGCTCTACTCACCATCTTTCACAGGACCGTGTCGGGGCCTTCAATAACCATAGCTCATTCAGCATACGGCAAAAGTATATAAAACAACATAAAACTTAAAGAAGCTGAAACCAATCGCGTACAATTTGAATAAAGTTGAGCCTTTCGATCTATAATCGACAAACGTTTACATACATGACTTTTCAGCACACAAATTCACCAGCAATATTCCCAGAAGTGACTAGCCAATAGCGATGGTCTAAAACAATCGAGGTATTCAATATGAATTCTGGATGCAGGCATCCCTAGTAATTACTTTTTGCCTCCACTGCGCCAGTATTACGTTTATTACATTCGTATGTGGCGGATATTGTGTTTTATGAGGGACAATAATTCGAGTTTCATGATATGAGATGGAAGGAGATATGTTTTTTTTTCATTTGTTGCCTCTGCAATAATGGTAACACGGTAAAACGAAGTAACTTATATTACTATCATTTGTTTCTAGGGACACTAGCTTCCGTACGTAATTGCATATCTAAATAACAAGGCAAGTTGAATAAAACCGGGTTTTCAACTTTCGGCGCTGAGGCGAGCTTGCAAGATGCACCAACGCACTTTAATTCAGGAAAATATTAAAGTATCGCCTAATGTTAATAAGAATGGACATAGCTATTTACTTTTTACTCACTTTAGTATATACTTTTTGCTAGGAAAAAAGGAGCAATATTATGAAGCAATATTAAAAGTCATGATATGATACAGTCCAGTTTCTATAGAATGAAGAACGTTGCTTCAAAGTTAAGAGTTTGTGTGCACTTTAATATTAACGTAACAATACAAGTAAATTGAAAATCTTGGGAATTGTCGTGAATACAGAACGAATCCTAAGTATTTGAATAAATAAGGATCGTGAAGTCGAAATGCTTTGAATGTTTAGCGTTTGTGTCTGAGAACGAAATGAAATTATATTATTATGAAGAAACGTAATATTTGGTCGTTTCGAAACTTCAAATACTCAGTAGTCGTGTAAGTTCTAATATCAACGTAAAAATAAAAATATTCTTATTTTTACTAACATTTCAATATGTGTATTGTATGTTGTTAGTCTACATTTGATCAATTAAATTATTAACATCATATCCAAAAATTGATGATACATAGCCTGGCCCGTGACTAATATCGGAATAAACCCGTAACCTTGTTTTTTCAAGAAATTTTTTCAGTGTTTACCAACAACACCTGGTGGTGGCCAAGCTGTAGCTTGGCTTGCCCTTAAAACCTACTACTCTTCATGATGATAGGGTTTCTGAACAGTCTGCTTGCCTTAGAGACTTACCGTATTGTTGTACACTAGGCACGCCACTAACAACACCCCTCTATCAATGTCATCAAAGGGCCAAAAGATTCTTGTAGAACTCTAGACACATTACTTAACCATAAACACTCAACACTTTCTTAAAAAAAAAAACTAATAATAATTTAAAACTTCTACACTAAAAAACTTTAAATTCCAGCCTAAATTTCAATCCCGGATCTAGACAGGAATATCATTTTTCATTTTTTTCCTTCACACATTCTGGCAACATATAAATTGAAACGCCACAACGCGTTTCCGACGCCAGAAGCATTTAAATTTCATCAGAGACCCCCGAGAACATCCCTAGCGGTGCAAAATTGTATTTTCTGCATGAGAGGAGCGAATATGAAGGGACATGTCTTTCACATTCCAACTCCTCGCCGTCGATTCGTATTTCATTTTCTACATATCAGATTTCGTTTTGTTAGTGATCTGTTCGGATTATTTGGTTCTGTTATTATTTTGTGGTAAGTAGATGGTTTTGTTATGATCCTTACTAGATTTTCTGAGTTCATTGTTATTTACCTTTGGACCTTTTGGCCTCGTACAGGACCAGTTTAGTTAGTTTTATTTTAATTTGTTCTTAAGTTTACTTTTTTTAAATCTTGTTTTATTGTCAAGTTACCATTATGTTTTGTCCAGTGCGTGACTAATAAATTATTTTTCTTTCTTTCTTTCTATTTATCATCTAACTCACCTGCAGTGATACAGTTTTCATTATTACGGAGGTCAGTGTGAATCAAGATCAAACAAACACATAACGTACACAGGTATTTATTACTACATATGTGATTATTTATATGTATTAGTAGACACAAGTCACAGGATTGACTATAATGCCAATTTTTTTTTTACTTTACATCATTACATTAACACGTCCTGGGCCCATCTGATGGATTTCAATGACTCAATCTCACAGTATAAAGGCCCGGGTCCCAGCAATAGCAGCATTGTGTCATGCTTAAGTGTCTCCTAATAACCGTCATATTAATAACAACAAAACAATGTAAGTATCAGAATTTAGGAATTAATCTGAAGTTAGGAAATAAAATCTCGATTTAAATCACATTTTAAACAAGAAAATCGCCGGCGAGACACGTCCACGAAATTTACCCAATAAAAAGGCCAAAGAACAATTGCACCGCACCAGAGCTCAATGAAATAAAACCCGGGATTTCTTTGTTGCAGCAAAGCATAAATTCTCAATGGAACTGAATCCTTATCGACACTTTATCCCGTAGACACACAGATGCAATTTGCACCCGCAAATTACGTTACCCGCGTTCACTAGTTCCGTTTAGGTCAGTCTCCCGGGATTTTTCAGCGCAGTGAAAGTGAATCATATTTTGGTGTTCGCAGATACCAGTTTCGTAGATTTTTAATTTCGTATTGCGTTAGCAGGTTTATATTTAAAAAAAGAAGCGTTTAGGCAAAATATTTTGGAGGGATTGTAGCCACAATCTAGTTATGATGGATTTGGCCGTTGAAATATACAGTTAGAAAAATATTGATATTTATTATTGTTATAAATGCAGCTGGATGTGTAAAAACTTTTTTGCAAAAAAAAACGACTTCCAAAAAAACACTAAAAAAGTGGAAAATAACTTTACTTGCGGAAGTCGGTGGCAAAAAAAGTTTTTATTTTACCCTTTTTAGTTATCGTATCACACACAAATCCTTGTCAAGTATCAATTTCGCAATTTCTTTTACTTGGATGAAATTTTTTCCAGCTATTTTGATTTCAAAACCAAACTGCTGAACCGATTTTGATGAAATTTCTATGGGACCAATCGGGAAGTAGATCCATTCAGATAAAAGAAGAATTTTTCAAATCGGTTCAGAAATGACGGAGATATGAGGTAAAAACCCTCCTTTTTTTGAAATCGGTTAAAAAGTCGACTGAAAGGTTTCGATAGAGCTTTGAGCTTGAGTTGGACTAGTGTAGTACAGAGTCTCAATATACAAGGTGTTGCTTTGCATCCTCGTCAAATTCAAGGAGAGCAACTATGCTAATGATTCTCGACCCGAATCAATAATAAAATGGGTAGGTAATTTAATATTTTTTTTTCTCAATTGGAAATCGATAAGTGTACACCACCCGTATTAAAACTTGGCCCGTCTAATACTAGCCCTATAACCGCGCTTTCACACACACAAACAAACGCAGAAGTTAATTCGATAAACGGGTGATTCTCCCCTGTTGAAAAGGGCTTCATTCAGAAATAGTGTCAAATTAAAACAACTAAAAAAAGCAGCGTTAATTATTATTGACCAGGTAACGTAATTTATATTGATTATTGACGTCTTCTATGACAACCTACTGAATTTTGACGAGGTTGCAAAACTACATCTTGTATAACGAGGCAAGCTGGTCTTTTTACTTCTGACTTGCGGCTTACGGTCGTATACACACATAGTTTTTGATAAAAAGATAAAAAAAATATCATTAAATCTGAGCAAATATCATAAAAAGTAATAAAGTCTTACATGTCAATCCGATATACATTATAGGTAACGGAAATGAAACGCGTGCGGAATGCAATTCCATTACTTTTCCAATCTCGGCTTTTCGCTGCCAAAGTGCTCAACACGGTTTCGTGAAACGTACATATATATTCCGCTGAATTCGTACACTCTCCATAAATGAGTTATTAATGACCTTGTAGGAAATATTTCTAGGAACTCTAAGCTAGTCTAGTATTGATATAGATAGTCTTGCGCTGTTTTAGGTAGGACTTAGCGAAAAATCTCTTTTCAATACACTTCTTCCAAGACTGGCTCTTATCGCACTACGATTAGATTCAACATGCAATGTATTTCAAACTCGTGGATTTTTTGCATTTATCACACACGTTTTTATTTTTCCACAACTGTTCAATTTCCTATAGTCAGCGGTTATTGCTTTTTTTTTTTCACAGCAAAGAGACGCATGTTTTTAAGGCCTTCAAATTTAATGAAAATTTTAATTGTGTTTATGAACAGAGTATCATAAATAAACATTATAATTTATAAAATAATTTGCTTTTATCAACAAATTAACAGTTATTTGTGTTCTAAATTAAAAAGAATGTACACACATCAACACGGTCTAGGGATATTTTTAAAAAAGCGAATTACTATCAATGTGTTAATTATTTATATGACATGTATATATTTAAAAGATACGTTATTTAATATTCTACCATTTTTTAATAATGGTTAAGGTACTTAGATTAAAATTTCAGGATTTTATGGAAAAAAAATGAAGCATAGACGGAAATCGTATATGAATGAACTTTTAATTTGTGAGTAAAAACTGAAAAAAATAGAAAAATCATTTAATTTGTGTTTATAAACTTGAAGTTAGTAGTCTGAGAAAGCGCCCATGATGTTCATAACACATCGGCAACGATTCGGCATGCTCAGAACAAGGTTGTCAATGTCTTGCTGCGGAATATTGTCCCATGTCCTTCTGAGGTGCGCAAAAAGTTGATCTTCTGTAGCCAGATTTTCAGGAACTTCCTTCAGAGCTCTTCTTTGCAGCATATCCCACGCATGCTCAATGGGATTTAGATCTGGCGATTGAGCAGGCCAGTCTAAGGCCCTAACATTATGTGTATGTAACCAAGCTGCTACCGTTCTCGCCGTGTGTGCCCGGGCATTGTCGTGCATGAGCAGGAAATCTTGCCCCATTTGTGTTCTGTGGGGCAAGATTACGGGCCCCAGCACCTGTTGGACGTATCGTTCTGCCGTCATATTGCCCCGCACCCAAACGAGATCCGTCCGTCCTCCAAGACGAATTCCTGCCCAAACCATAATTGTTCCTCCTTGATATGGGTGAACTTCCTGAGGGTTCTGGAGACGGCTCCATCGTCCAGGAACTCGCCAAACACGCATCCTTCGTGAATCTGGATGGAAGCCGAACCTGGATTCATCCGTGAACAGCACATTGGACCATTGCTCACGGCCCCAGTCCACGTGGTTACGAACCCATTCTAATCGTCGTCCACGATTGCCTCTCCGTAAAGGTGGGACCCGGAGTGGTCTACGAGAGCGTAGATTGCTTTCATGCAGTCGCCTTCTTACAGTTTGGTCACTCACAAGCACTTGGTGTTCCACTCGCAGCCTTTGGACCAATTGAGTCGCCGTTGCATTTGGTTGTGCTCGCGCAGTAATTTGCAAAAATCGGTCTTGTCTGGGGGTAGTGATGCGACTTGGCCCCCGGTGCCTCTCCGCTACTTCACCTGTGGCACGATAGCGTGTCCACAATCTTGAAATTACATTTTGATGGGTCCCTATGGCCTCAGCAACATTACGCTGAACAGATCCAGCTTCCATCATTCCCACAGCTCGTAACATCTCCGCCCTCGTCAAATGTCGGCGTTGCATGGCTACAATACCTCAATTTTAACTTTATCTTTCGTTTAAAAATGAAAAAAAAACTGTAACTAAACGTAATTCGTATTGTTTTCTAAATTTCGCACAAATGAAAATTCCCTCTCCTATACATCAAGACATTTTTATGCCACCGAAACAAAAGAATTTTCAAAAATTTAAATTTGGAATTAGTCTGAGATAAATTACAAACAAATCGGTGTATAAAAGATTCCAATGCGGCCAGTACTTTTCGAGTTATTTAATTGAGTATGAAATATCCCTAGACCGTGTTGATGTGTGTATTTTCTATTTTTAAGAGGAGCTCATGGCTAAATAATAACAGCCGCTCGGGTCGATCGTCAGGTTAAGCCGCGCTTGGCTGGGTTGGTCCGTGGATGGTTGACCACCCATTTCATTTCCATTCAGTTTCCTCCGTGCCTCGGAAAGCAAGTTAACCAGGTAGTGACCCGACAGTCCGACAACCAGTCTTACCAAGGGGTATCATATTACCCAGTACTAACTGGGTTGTGGAGGTCAGATAGGCAGTCGCTCCATGGAAAATACTGGTATTCAGCTGCATCCGGTTAGACTAGAAGCAGACCCCAATATAGTTGGGAAAAGGCTAGGCAGATGATGAATTTTCTATTTTTATATTAGGCTGTTTAGCGGCTTACCTTTGGCTCTCTTTTAATCTGCCGAAAGCAAAGCGCGGAAAAGAAGCAAATTTAATTTCGTAATAGTTCATGACAAAAAACCGTCGTTTGATACAAGTGGGCATTTGTTACTGCAGTTCTCGGCTCCATAACACCCTCGCCTACGGCCCGTGTGTTAATTCCGCCGCGGCCGCAACAACAAAGTTGCGCCATTTATTATCAAAATATACTTATTCCTATCTCAGACCAAGCAAGAAATTACCACGTTCTTTTGAGCTGAACATAGTAAATTATGTTCATTTTGTGTGATGTAATGTTATGTCCCATCTCGATGGTTCATTAAAGGATGTCTTTATCAAGGATAGCCACACTTAACAGTACAGAAAAATTATTTACAAATTTATAAAAATCTTTACTAATTAATACCTGCCATGTTGGTCGAGTGATCGCAAGCATGACTGCTGAGCATGAAGTCCTGAGTTCCGCTCCCAGCTCGGACAAAGTGTTATTGGATTATTTCATTAGGAATTTTCTCAGTAACAGCCACGGAGTTTGGATTTGTGCCCGGTTGATGGCAATAGGCTCGCCCCCTATTACATGGAACTTAAACATAACTGACGAAATGTGAGTGTACTTATAATTGGGTACACCTATGCCTAAACCCTTCGGGGATTACAGGCATGATAATATGCGGTGTCTAAATACCTAATACCTATTTCTTCCCGTTTAACAGTACTATTAGAAGCCGTATTGAAGTTCCCAAAACGCTCTTTAATTTTAATTACTTCATATAAAGCGGCCTGCAATATAATTAAACCTTCGTCGAATGGCTACTGGCCCTGTTCTAATAACGGACGAAACTAAGTTCTAAACGTATTCGCAGAATTGTTTTGTTTTGTACTTAGTCCAATAGGTGTAATGACATCAGCATCTATGTTAAAGTACTAATAGAACCTAAAATTAAATGAGGTTGGTAAACTGGCGTGAATAATATATGACGAAAAAAAAAAACTTTGGATTTTCGCTAGCTAATTTAATTTAACCTTGTATGGGATACTGTATGTTGCATGTTTCTGTTTTATAACTTGCCTGTTGTGTAATGAATATTTTCAAAAGCAATAATCATCATCGTATTTGTCCCAAAATTTTACTGTTAGCCTTTGTCATACCACTGCTGGGCAAAGCCTCCTCCCATGACTTCCATTCTTCCATTTTTTTCGATCTAGGGCTAATGACCATAAAGAACCATTGGTCGTTGGTAATGTATGATGCAATAACATTATCCTTTAGCAATATCAATAAGTCGTTAGAGACGTGACCATAGTCTTACAATACCCATGTTAGTAAATATCTTACACCTAGCTATTTTCTTTCCAGGTCCTCTTCGACAGTTTCACCCTCGGCCGTTTCACATCCTTCACTGAAGACGGCTGTCCAGACGGCTACATGCAGATCCAAGAAGCTAGCAGACCCCAAGTCGGAGGCTCCTGGTGCGGGACATCGTGGGGCCCTTCAATATACTACAGCGAAACTAAATCCATCACCCTGATCATAAGGCTCCTGCATCTATCCAAAGAACAGAATAACTATAACTTCGACTTCAGAATGGCTTACAAGGTTTTGAGGAGGGAATATGCCACGGTGCGATATGGAGGATCCCCACCTTCGGGTATGTAAATCATTTTGATTTTGACAAATAGCAAGCTATGGTATCTTGTTGGTAAAGAGGGTATATGTGCGTACACGTTTGGATAAAATGTTTGTTGTGAACGGCAACAAAAGTGCCTGATAAAAATGTTTGATCGGTTTTACTGATAGCAGACGCATAACGAAATTGTCATGAAATAAACATATTAATTTCATAATACTACCATTTCCGTGACGTATATATACTTAGATTCGCACATGTTGGCCATTTTCATGACGTACATCTACATCTACATGCACATGTAAGTTATAATTAAAGATAAATTTGCTAACAACTCACCGAATGTATGAAACAAAGAGCATCCAAAAGCCTAAATAAAATAAAAGGATCTCACCTGGTCACCTTCCCTCGTGTCTTACGTAATAAAATTCGAAGATCAATGTCTCAATCTGATAACAGTATCTCATTTCAGAACGGCCTTTTTTCAAACTGAGACCAATGCCTTATCCCGTAAACATATCACGCGGCGAGGATACGACCGTAGCGAAGACGGCAAAAACTCCCGAGTATTACCTCGGGGATTTGATCTCCGGAACTTATTGCTCGCGGATATTCAGTGACTGCGATCGTAAAAACTGCAGGTTACAGTCACCGAATTTTCCTGGCGTGTACCCTAGAAACTTGACATGTTACTACGCCGTGCGACAACACGAAGTGCCTCAAGGAAAACATGCCCTGATCGTTGTCAAACAGCCGAACGGCCAACTAGTTTTAATTAGGAGCCAGAAGGCAATGTACGCAGCCGCACAACAAGAGAGAGGGAACAATGGAAGGGAACTGAAGTTCTGGCAACAATGTGACGAAGTTCAAGACTATGTGACGGTTTACGACGGCTATACAACACGAGACCCCGTCATTTTGAGATTTTGTGGAGGAGGCGTTTCCGTTCCCGAAGCTATATCGAGCGGTCCTGAATTGTTGGTGGAATTCACTACATCACCTTTTGGGACATTTTTACAACCGGTTACTTCACAATCCCTACATGGATTTCAGCTGGAAGTCGAGGTATGCTACCTTTATTATTTTTCTGGTTCTGAAATATTATAATTTCTATAAAATATTGCTTGGAAAACACAGAATTTATGCACCTCTATCTTGCCAAGAGATGGAAAAAGTTTTGGAATCCAACTTATATTTTGCATAGGGCGTGAGTCATTATCATAAAGTTATGGCGAAGTTTGAAAATAAATGCTTTCGCACCAAATTGAACAATAGGTAATTTTTTTTTGTATTTAACACTTGAATCTCTTTAGTTTTGACTAATAATAATTTGAGTGCTCCTTTAATATTTGCATTAAACATTTTCCACAGTAATTAAGGGAACAATTTATTTTAATTAGTGCTGCTCGATCCGCTGTGTTACGTAGAACCGCATTAGTAAATCATACATTTTCCTCATTTTGTTTCTAATTTAGAAACTCGAAGGAATATAATTATTCACCCTTCTCAGTAATGGGTCCATTTCCAACTTTTAATATGAGGTTCCCAAAAAAACCAGTTCATATTTGGACACCGGCCAAATTGGAATTACAGGAAAATGGTTGGAACTTTTCCATGATAAGCGCTCCTATGTCGCAGATTATGAAAATTGGAAACTATAATTTTCTTTTCTTTCACGCTTGGCTTTTGTTCTGACTAAGACTATCTGTAATAGGATCCGATTAGCTCAGCTTTCAAGTCGACTGAATGTGGAAATCCATTTCCTTCAACTCAATTACTTACTAGTGGCGGATTATTTCAATGTAATTTTCTTGATCCAAGAATAAAATGAAAGTGGGCGTGGGATATTTGATTAATAATACAAAATAATATGAGACATGTAGCGTGAATTTGGCAGTTTCCGACAGTTGCGAGAACTTAAACTAATCGGCTCACATATGATCCTAAAATTGGGTTAATGGACTAATATATCATTATGGAGTGTTATTTAAAGTGTTTCGTTCTCAGTGAACAATAATAAATCAAGTAGTGCCCTGGAGGCTTCGCTTGGGCCCCTGCCAAAGTGTAATTAGTAACGTAGGCTCGCACGGCCGGTCACGATAATGAAGCGAGCGAACTCTACACCAACCCACATTGTTTTAACTTATGAAATTAGGACGACCCCCATCTTCCTCTTTTCAATATAAATCTTTTTATTACACTTTTTGATGGTCCTTTTATTCGAACGAGGATAAAACCACTGGTTTAAATTGTTATTTGTGCAAAATAATCCAGAATATTTTACATTATTTTACCGCCATAACGAACTTAAGTTATTTCGTTGAATGTACCATGGATATGAATTTACGGACGCAAATTAAGCCATTAATAATTAATCTTCCGTTATTAAACCTTTCATTAGTAATGATAAGGGACCTTAAGGGATGTTTGTCGCAGTTATCACATAATTAATCAATTTTAGGTCAGGTTCGTGGATCAACAGTCACCGACATATGCGAAGAACAAAAGGGCTTGCGAGTTTTGGATCAGAGGGACAGGCCGGGGGATTTTGGAACACCCACAACATTCCTTACCTCCGAATACCACATGCCTTTACCACATGCAAGGAATAGACACCTCGGGGCCCTCGGGCCGGAACATAATTTACAGGAGACCGTCGTTTTCAGCTCCACGCTTCAGAGTGTGGTTTTCAGTATTGAAATTTTATGTGACAAACGCTCTGAATCCAAACTTGCCTGAGGACGAGTACTGTGGAAGCCATTTGAATATATGGGACGGTCCGATGAGAATATCGCCCGGTTGCAGCGATATATTTTGGTGAGTAATTTTTCACGCTCGCGGTTGGTTTTATGATGTAAGTGAAGTGAATCAAATATTGTTATGAAAAATCTCTGTTGTAAAAGAAAATGTAGATCGTTTTAATGGTGATTTAGAGTAAATTGTTTAACATTTTGTAGCCACTTAATATCACATAAAGCAATGTTGTTGTCATTTCAGCGACAAAGAACGATCGGTCCAAATGTCTCGAGCTACATCTCCACAATCAGTGATCGTAGGTCGTCCTCCCACAAACGCTACACTAGTCGCCAGATTCTGTCGTGAACGTGCCCCTAGGACCTGTGAACACGCGCTCTTACGAAGATCCAGGGCTTGTGCGAAAACCGAAAGCTTCCTCTCGAAAGGAGATTCTTTGACTTTGGAACTAAAATTGACGCAGGGCACCGCATTGAAGTAAGTTGAGATGTATAATGCACATGATACGGTAGTTGGTCGTCCGTATGTTTGTAAATATTCGATTACTGCCGTAGAATTGCATAGTATAGTGTCAAGTCAATGAATAAAATGGGCCAGGAAACCCTGAAACAATTTGCACTATTTTCGTGCTTGGAATAGACATAAACGGCGTACCTACCTATGTACGAGTACATTCTTGAAATTGAAGAAATATCTTTTCGAAATAGCTTATTACTGTTTTCCTATAACAGTCTTTTGTTTTCAATTGCTACTTATTTTGGAAAGGGTCAACAGACTTTCTTTTTTTTCAGACCAGTATACTTCAAGGCTCTTTACGAATTTGTGGACCTCCACCAAGATGGTGAACCTTGGGGTCGAGGGTCATGTTCCAGACGGTTCGCTTCACGATCGTTTCCAGAAGCACCTCCAGATCCACCGATAACGTTTTCTTCGCCTAGAGATGTGTTTTTATATGGCAGAGGAGGAAATCGAAATATTAGGTAAGCTTCAAAAATATGAACATAATACAGATGTTGTGGTTTCTATTACGTTTGAAAAAGATTTGGTGGCAGAGCATATTATTATGACCATAATATGGACTAATACGACATGCAGCTTAGAATTTCCACCTCAAGAATCCCTAAGCAACGACCGTTCACCGCTGGACCTCTTTTTGCTGGTGCTAGTTTCAACCGATTAACTTTTGATTTCTATTATTTTCAGTTGCACCTACCGCTTCGAAGCCAACCCTGGTGAAGTCGTCAGAGTCAGAGTATGGGGCATCCGCAGCGGAGGACGATTGTGTCGTTCCGTTCATTCAGCTCACTCACCGTGGTACCGCTGTGCTGGCGATATTACTGCTGCTGTCAGGATCTTCGATAAACCTTGGAGGGATGGCGGTTCAAGGATACCTAGGGATTGTTTGTGCAGGTTACTATTACACCATGATGCTATTACTGGGTGGTAATAAACTAATCGTTCGGATAACGAAAATTATTATAGCCATGTTTTGTTTATCAGATTGTCAATGTTTTTGTTTCTAACACGAAATGATTAAGTAATTTTAGCGTCCGTCAACCCTTCTTACCATCTAGCGCTCGGTCTGCGTGATGGATTACGGCGCAGTCCCTCTCCCAAAAAGTGTCAACATTGTATTTGGATTACCTATGACCACATACATACATTACATCACGCTTGTAATCCACGAAGAGTTAGGCAGAGGTGTACCTAATACTACACCCACATTTTGCCAGTTATTTTTAAGTCCCATGTAATAGGGGGCGTGCCTATTGCCATCAACCGGGCACAAATCCAGACTCCGTGACTGCTACTGAGAAATTCCTGATAGAAAAACCCAATAACAATTTGTCCGACCTGGGAAATGCACCCAGGACTTATGTTTTTTTTAGTTGTTGGCATCTTTAACGGAAACCATATTTTTATGTAGGCAGTAACGAGGACACATTTTATTTTCCAGTGATGTCGGCGACTATGAGTTCACATCCCTCGCCACAGTTGCCGAACTTAGATTCGACGTGGTCAACATGTCTGCTTCCGACGACTTTCGGTCTTTCGGCTTTGAAGCTTCAGTGGAATTCGTCAGATTGGAGTCCGGGTGCGAAAGCTCGCATCGGGTGTATGGTGCTAGTGGTGAAATGAGACTGGCGTCTGCTAATCCGATGTCTGAATCGGTAAGTGACTTATACGGGGTGGTAGGGACACCGACGCGAAAACAGAAACCATAAACACTCAGTACATCGTTCTGAACCCCCACATAAAAATTTTTCATTGGTTATTTAAAAAAAAAACAGCTGTTCTTACAAAAGTGTCATACCTGCACGGTCAAAATGTATGGAACAGCAGATTTTTTTTTTAATAACCGACGAAAACTTTCCATTTGGGGGGTTCAGAATGATGTACTGAGTATGTGGTTTCCGTTTTCGCGTCGGTGTCCCTTCCACCTCGTATGCTAATACCTAAAGCGTATACTAAGCGATGATTTAATTCCTCATCTGTCACACTTTATTTCAAAAGAGTGTCAAGCCAAATAATTGCAGGAGGTTTAAGTTAAAGCAAGGAGCTTTTCACAAAATGTAAGATCAACTCCAAGGCCAGCCTTTAAAACTATTTACCCTATCAAAAGCCTCTCTGGTTGCTTGCCTTACGTTTTTTTTTTTCTTGATATTTCCAGGAACACTGTGAACGTCGCCCATGGCTGATCGACCCTTCCCCTGGCCGGTACCTTTACCTCCAAATCCGGGGCAGCATCATCAGGGAACCAGAACTGGACAACTTCACTCTACTAAATAATATTACAGTAGCGCCCGACATGAGACATCTGTGCAGGACCCCGAATAGAATAGCAGTGTATACTGGAGGTCTTATACCGACTTATATTTGTCCTGAACCTCCAGAAGAACAGGTAAAAAACAGTAAATTTATTTTCGTAGTTGGTACTACTATACGGTTTTATAGATAGCTAAGGGGCGTCCCACATTGCCACTGCCAATGCTTGGTCGTCGATGATCCATTGCTTAATATCTTTAAAATACTAATTTTGTCGGTGACGGTTCTATTAAAAAAGAGAATATTTTTGAATTTTTAAAAAAATTTCATGGGGTTTGCAGTAAATCTGATAGTGGATGACGTTTGACATTGACGTTAAATTGGGTACACTTTATTGAATACCAGATAATGAAAGAAAGAAAGAAAAAGTATTTATTAGTCTCGCACTGGACAAAACAAAATGGTAACTGTACATACCTACGTAGGTACGGAGGTTTATTCCAAACAGCCATTGATCAGTTAAAGTTCCCGCAATCTTCGTAACCAGTACTTAGTTAAACAATCAGTACTTAATCGTTACTCGTCATTGACCAGCCGACCTAACCTGAATAATTGAACCTGAGAATCAAACAACTGTCATATGGCAGCGTAATTTGGATTCTATTGATTTCTTCGGACTGTGAAAATATATTTAAAGAAAATGGAAATAGAAAGCAAAATATCATTGTCATTTAGCAGGTAGTTATTTAAGACTAAAACTCCTCATAATCTATTTGTGCCTAAGAGCTGTTCTTTTCAAACTTTGTCTCTTCTCTTCTTCTTTGAAGAGCAATTCTTTATAAATTCTTTTCTACAAATGTTTTTTAACTAGCCTATTAGAATGTCCCTGCTGCTGCTCGGCAAAGGTCACCTTCCCGTTCTCCTTGTGTTTTGCCGTCTCTGGCCAATCTTTTTTCCATAACAAGATTTTATTCAAGATCACAACCACGAGTAGTTATCCCCTTTGGTAGCCTCAATATAACCTAAGAGGTAACATCAATACATCCACATTTCGCCAGTTAACCACTACCTTATTAGCCTCTTGTAGTAAACCCGAGTTTATTTTAATTCAACGAATATGGGAAGCTTTATATGTCTGGGGCCGTGGCGTGCTCCGAGTGTTTACAGCCTTTTCAAGAAAATTTCCAAACGCCAAGTTGATGCTTCCCATGGCGAAGGGCCGGGATTTTATCTTGGCCAGAGGCTAAGCGTTGACATACAACATGGTAACTCCGCCAGTCTCTTGGAGACATTACCATCTAACAGCGTCGAGTAGGAGTTTTTTGATGCCCTTTATAGTTTATTGTTAATTTAGTATTTTAAATCCTTTTCAATTATAATAGTGATTTACAATTTTGGTTTTCAGGTAGAAGACATGGTAGAAGTATTCTCTGACGGCTGGTCCAGGGAAGTGGATCCCCTATCTCGACACGTGTTCGCGTCTCCTTCGTCTTCTGATCATTTCGACTTGGACTGGCCTAGGGCACTGAGTGTAGAACTTATTGCTGTAGAACCTGCTTCTTACTTCGTTACTTGGTTGGAACTTTCTAGAAGGTAAGCTTTAATTTTTAATATTGATATTGAGTTTTTTTACAGGAAAAGAAATTATTGCAACAGATAGTCAATTCTTATCCCTGCCTTGTCCTGTCCTGCCTATATTAGTTGAAGTCGATGAAAAATGTTTTCTCATTTCATTCTCAATATCAGCCATACAGATATCACTATCACTTCCCAAATGGCCTACATGATTATAATCCCTTGCACTGTCCATCCATGTTTCTTTTGATCTCCTTTTCAATTTTCATCCTCTAACTCTTATATTCATTTCTCTCTTACACATACGTCGCCTACTTTCACCTCTTCTATTCACAAGCCAATCTGAATTCTAACATTTATAACCGAACTAGCTGGAATTTTCCGTCGGTAAAATTGACGAACCTCATAGGTACCATCCTCATCGGGAAAACAAGTCGAAAACTTTCTTCAAAAAACACTTCATATGTTGTGTGTATACATTGTCTGTCGGTTACTGTTATTAAATAGATTGCAGACAAGCGTGTTATATAATCTCTCCATATTTTTCTCATTTCAGACATGCAAGTTCCCACGGCGGCGTGTTCGCGCTGTCTGGTGAATGCGAGTACAGATGCGCGTCGCTGGACGCTTGTATTGCAGCCGCGCTCTGGTGCGATGGTATTCCGCACTGCCCGCGCGGGGAAGATGAGCGTCTCTCGCATTGTTCTGCTCTTCTGCGGGTGCCAGCACATTACGCGGTCATGTTTCTCGCGCTGACTATTCTCGCTGCTTTTGCTGTGGTAAGGCATCCACCATCTTTTTATTGCAGGACACAGTTCTCTCTGATCTATTCGGTTACGATGTCCCCACACTGCGTTGTACAAGTTGGATGCCCTAAAGCCATGCCTCACAAGATAAGTCTCGCGGAGCTTTATATGCTTACCTGGTGGTGCTACTGTACTACTTTCAAACGTTTTCTCTCGATTTCCCTTCGTGATGAATAAGCATTCGATTAGATAAGTGGTGATATCATCCCGAAATTCTTATTTTTGCAGATAGCGGCAGCTCGTTCCTGCCGGCGGCGTCGCTCCGCCTTACAACAGCGGCTCAAGAGCCTCTCCTCGGACACCGCCATCTTTGATGAAAAAGAAGTGATTTGCTGACCAAGCGAGGACTCTGTGCGATACGTGGAAATAGATCGCGTCACCACGGTGTGACCGCTCTCCCGCACAGAGTCCAAACAATACTTTATACAAGTTTCGAGACAGTCGACAACCACTTCCAAAGGTAGCCATGTAGTCAAATATGTTTGACCGATTCCTCTAAGTAGTGGGTCAATTGTTGGTTGATTGAGGGTATAGCATAATGAATTTGAATTGAAATTTTGTGGACACACAAAATTGTTAAGACCTCATAGAAAATTTTACTATAAAATGTTCGAGAGCGATGTCTATGAGAATATTGTACATAAATGTGATTATTAATAAAGTAGATAATGTTAGTGCGAATATAAATTTTGGACCAAGTGCTGTCGATCGGTGGCCAAGACTTGGCTTGACCTAATCACGGGTCGTTGGTATAAATGAGTTTTTTGATGGTTTTGTTTCAAAGGAGTTTGTAAAATTTAGGAATGAGTTGATTCATCATTAGGGGCTTCCGTTCGTCAATGAGGCAATATTATCTAAAGACTTTTCGGTGATTTAATTATACCGTTACAGTAATGTCAGTGGTATTATCTTGGTAGATGGACCTGCCGGCAAGACGAGGAATTTAAATTGTGAATGTTGAAATTATTAGGTATTTAAGTGGCGTTGCCATTGCCAATGCAGATGCCAGTTGCATCGCTAAGCTACCAAGATAATATAGATACTCTGCATATTCAACGTACAGTAACGCGAAATCTAATTGTTAATCCAGACACGGTATTACCCTTCTTGGTGATAGATTGTATTTGCGCGTAAAAGGTGACTTACGCGTGACTTACGTTGAATAATGCATCCGAATACTGAAAGTATCAAGAATGCAAGGTTGCTATTAATGTGTTCATTCGAAGAAATAAGACAAAATATTGCGAAGAAGCCTGAAATAAACTGTGTGGCGAGCAGATCTTGAGACGCGGGAAGAGAGGGAACTATACCTATTGGGGGCTATCCATAAATTACGTCACACGTAAAGGGGGGAGGTGGTCGACGAAGTGCGATATTGTGTGACAAGGGGTTCTAAATTATGTGACGTCACGTTTCAAAATCTAATATATTACCTAAGTATTATAACACAAAATTTGAACTACTAACAAAAAACTTAAAAAAATATCCAAATCTATCTATATGAAAATATATATTTCAAAATATTTGACGTCCCACTACAAATCATAAAATTCGTGTGACGTAATTTATGGATGGCCTTGGAAAATGTACTGAATTTGACGTTTGACCGTAACAAGTAGCGCCCCCGCGAGGTGTCAAGATATATGTAATGGTTACTCACAGATAGACGCACAAGCAATTTGAATGATTGACCGATTGGATGGGGCACAAATTGAGTTATGAGATCGATTGGTATGGTGTAAATATTTGTAGTGTCTCTTAATCAAGGTTTGTTAATCGTTATATAGGTATAAAGGAGTCTACTGCGATATAGTGATACACGAACATTATTTGTGGATAGTGTGCTTGTGTCAAGTGGACACCACAGAGTAATAAAATGAATGAAAATAGAGATGTCAATATTGTCAATGGTTCTTATCACCTGAGATTATCTATTATTATCACAAAGCTGTAGGTAGGTACCCACCACCTCTTAAAGCAGTATTACTTTAATGTCACTTCAGTGGGGTAAAGAGATGGAGCTATATCTATCGTCTAGCTCCGTCCCTTTTCCACACTGAAGAAAGATTAAAACAATACAGCTTCACGACGTCATGGTAGGCCACCTGATATGCTGCACGCTTATGGGTCCGTTTCCATCAAGCGGAAAATTCTTCACACACTTTCTTGATGACACTGACTAAAGGACTGTATCAGTTATATTGGTATTGCCTTTAAGTATAAAATTGGGTGCTCGCGCTTCCTCGAGCACATGTGAGAAGACGCTTCTTCTGCGTCGGATATTTTAAACTTAAAGACAATACTGATACAGTCCTTTATTCAGTGACATCAAGAAAGTGTGAGAACGGTGGAAATGGAACCTATTTGGATAAATTTATTTTCATGACATCTGTCTTGCCTTCTTGGAGATACATACAACACAGGAGGTATCTTTACCTTTTTCAAAGCTCTGTGGTGAAAATTTGTGGGTGTATAAAATTAGTTATATAAGTAATAATAATTCAATGAATTGAAAATGTTCGTGTCTCTCTTTCGCAGTAAAGATCGTGTTAAATAAATTCGCGGCAATAATTTCTATTAATTTATTAATTGAAGGAATCGAATAAACGTTGATCTGTGTTCTAAATGTTACTCTAAATTCGTATACGTGATATAAAACTGCCATTTTTATAAGAATATTCATGTTCAATTAACGAAATAAGCAAAATGTTATATGTATCGATGGATAATTCTTCAGTTTTATTTATTTTAGACCAGTTTTGGTACTCTCTTTGCGTTTACCGCCCAACAAATGACATTAAAATTACAATAAACAAATCTATATCGCAAGCTTTATGAAATAACGGAGATATTCTATAAATATTCCTATTAAAACATTCGAAGAATTTTCATATTGTAGGAACATCAAAAATAATGGTATTTATCCTATCGAATAAAATGCGATGTAAATAAAAACTAAAAAAATATTCATATCTTAGAAATGTATTGAAGTGATATAATATGTTTGTTTCCCAAGGAAATTATTAAAGTTTATTATATCGCGTTAACTATTAGTGAAAATCTAGGTAAAAATTTGATCATAATGAAAACAACAACAATGAATAAATTCTTTAACATAATACATATGTATTTGTGAACAAGACGATCTTGTTTAAGTTTTGATCAAAATACTTAAAAGTTAACTAAATGTTTCTTTTTTAATATCAGATGAATCAATAAATTAAGTTTGTTACTGTCTAAAAGTAATTTATTTTGACTTTGTTACAATCGTTTTTATTAATATAGTGAATAAATATGGCAGCTCAATAATAGATTATCTATAAAGTTTCGCGCCTTTTATGACGTTTAATAAAAAATGGCGGCAAGTGCGCGCCAATTTTGTTAGAAATTAGTCAAATATCGCTGTCATTATACTTAATTGTTTTTATAATACGTTTAATAATTTATATATATTTAGATAATTGTAATTATAAGGATTATTAGTCAAAATGGAGTAGAACGTTTGTATCGTCTTCCATAATGTAAACGAGAACTCCGGTTTTCTTTTCCTCCAATTCGTTACGCCATATCAGATACGCTAATTGAATACGGATACTAATTAAACAGAATCAGGTGTTACCCTGGAAGACAATAATGATGGATAATAGCTGTAATAAGCAGAGGTACATAATTTCACGTTCAAAACAATGATTACGAAGAGTTATGATGATAATAAGAAGTTTTTAAAAATAAAAGTATTTACTGCATGATTTGTGTGTTTCATTTTTCCAGCCAGAAAATTTGCGGATATACCTACACTCATGCATTATACATACAGTATACAAATAAGTACCTAGCTACTAATAAGCCTGACATTGTGGTGATAGATCGATTGGAGCGTCGCGCAATGATTGTTGATATAAGCAGAGAAAGATAAGCAATTCAAGTACTTATCTAGATTTTGCTCGCGCGGTTGTCGACATGTGGGACGTGAGTACAGCAGTCATTGTGCCGATAGTCGTGTCGGCCAATAGTTTAATAGCCAAGAGCCTCGATCAACATCTGAGGAGGCTCTCGCTTGGCGGCTGGATCAAGGGCTTGATTCAGAAAGCAGTCCTTCTGGACAAGGCTCGTATTGTTAGGAGGTTCCTCTCTCAAGAGCCCTGACCACTGTTCTCGGTACCGGTGGGCTACTTTGTAATTTTTTTTTTTTTTTTTTTTAATATTTAAAAATGTAAGACAATAAGAAGAAAAAATGAATAAAGGAATATTAATACCAGCTTATTACCGCGGGAAAAGGCCTCTTCTCATACAGAGAAGACACGAGCATTGATCACCACGCTTGCTCTAGACGGGTTGGCGATTTCAGACTTATATTAATTATAAGTCCAGGATTCCTTACGATGTTTTCCTTCACCGATACCTATGATGACCAAGATAAGCTTAGAAAGTACATATTATGAATTGAAAAAGTCACATTGGTATTTGCCCGGATTTGTACCCACAATCTCATGCCTAAGATGCGAGGCCTTAACCTCTGGGCCATCACGAGCTACTCGTACTATCAATTAAAAATCATAAACCTCTAATTACTATTTACTTGATTATCTACTTAACAAATTCACTTCGTTGTCAAAAAAATCTCACGTTGCTATATGAAAAAGAAGTCTGTCTTTTGTTTCAAGTAGTCCTTCATGACAAATATTATAATATTAGCACCAGATACAAAAATTCTCACATACTAACACAGAGCTCCCATACAAATAAACCTTGACCAAGTCTTTAGAGGTCACTTTTGAATGGAGACCTAGACATTTGACAAATCATGGCCATTAAAGAGTTAATTTTGCATATTTACATAAATTACAACGTATAGCGCGTTTAACTATATTTTATTCTAGACCCTGATTTAACCCCGAAAAAAGATAGATAGATAATTTTTACCTAAACATATATAGCTGCTAGGGAGATACTCGATTGTTGTCAGTTATAGTAAAATTAACAAAGTTTCGTTTAAAAGTACTTTATTTTGGTAAACTGCTTATTTACATATACAATTAGAAAATATACCTCATAAACTTAGTAAAATGCCTAGCGTCAAAATTATTTTACACGTCAGCTACATGCGTACCTAATTTTTTTGGCCAAAGAATCAGCATTGCCATCCAACGTAGCAATGCTGCCAGCCTTCTGGGCACTTTGCCTGTTGACAGCGATGTGGACAAATTTTTTGACGCCTCGTAATTGTACATATTTTTATTCTTATTTTAGATCTAATATTAGTTTGTAAATAAGGTAAATATTTTGATGATTCAATAAACATAAGTTATTATTATTCGGCTTAACGAATAGGCGTAATATCCTATTTTACAAATTACTTTTTTTGCTCGCGTTTTCGCTCCCGTCATGTATGGAAATTAACCCACGCAAACGTTTTAAATGTAGCCTATGACACTTGGGAATAATGTAGCTTCCCGTTTGTGAAAGAATTTTCTGAATCAGTTCAGTAGCTTCGAAGATTACCCCCTACATAAGTACAAAATTACAAACCTACAGACTTACAATTTTTTTTTAACTCATTATAATATTTGTATAGATAACAAAAAGTGGCATAACAAATCCATTTCTAAGAAACATGTTTTATAAATTAAAGTTACCATTGATCACAAATCCACATGGAGTATCAAAAATATTATGATTAATTTTGAACTTGACCTTAAGTGAACACCCCCTGGCTCATAATTTCGTACGCTTTGGAGACGTTCCCGGTGATATCTTCAGCAGGTCTGTCTGACGTCACAAGCCAAGTACTTGCGGTTTCACCGTGTTTGTATGCATGCATGAGGCCTTCTACTGCTGATTCAATCCTGGAAGAATTTTATAATTATTTTAGGCTATACCATAAAAAAGACACATCATCAATGTATATATTTTATAATTATCATCATTTTCTCTCTACTTTTTACGAGTAATTTTTACTAAGAATCATCTCATAGTTGGACGACACTGTTGGCGCAGTGGCTGAACGATTGGCTGCTGCACTTCGTGTCCCGGGTTTGATTCCCGCACGGAAAAAAAATATTTTTTAAGCCGTAGTAGTAGGTAGTTCTGTTGGGTCTGGCTGTTTGTGTATGAGCGTTTAAATGTTGCAAACGCGCCCACAATGCAGAAAAAATCCTAGTAAAACTTTGCCCCAAAATTTTTAAAAAAGAAAAAGAGCAAAAAATGATTATTTTAAAGCGTATGTTAACGCCAATATACTCAGTGATTGGTATCTGATAATTATCCAACCTAAGAATCTACCATGACAAAAAATCCAACTACTCGTACATTAAAGGCTCTCAGGACACTGTACCTGTAGATTTCTTAAACTGAAGCAGAAACTTACTTTTGCATCGGTAAGATTCCCAAACTACCCATGAGAAGTTCGTCAGTTTCCTTGTCAAAGGCCCCCATTTTGGAAGAACTGAACAAACTCGTGTCGGTGCAGCCGAAGCATAACGTTACTACGCGTACTCCTGAACGGGTAGAATGTGGTTCTTTCTGGAAGGAAAAACAGTGGTTCATAAACATTTTGGGCTTTGATTCAGCAGTGAGTATTAACAGCAGGCTGATAAGACACCAATAAAAAATAGAGGAAGATAAAAACATATTTCATTGGATCTCAGTATCTAAGATGATAGTATCAATGATTAAGTCTAGTCATGGCTGACATTCTATCTTACTGTATGCTGGATTCTTTGTTTATATTAACTTACACACTATTGTATAAAATCTGGTTCTTCTGACCTAACAGACAGATGTAGTGCAGTTTGTTCCGCCGGCGGGCGTTTTGGGGGACTGTCTCTTGTAAACTTTGCGTTTAAAAAATGCTGATTATCAGCCTAATTTGAATAAATGACATTTGATTTTAATAAGGTGAGTAATTTATAAACTTTACAATAAATATTTCAACAGACTCGTGGAATTGCCTTCAAAGTTATTAGAGTAAACCTTGGCTCACAGTATACATTAAAATCTTTACAGCAACAATCAAAATATTAACATTATGTAAATAGGAGATGAAAAAAACATTATAAAACAATTAAGCCCTAAAGCCGAGTGTGATACTATAATAATGTGAGTGTAACGTACGATAGCGATATGGGACAAAACTACTAGGTATATAAAATAAATCCTTATAATACCCTCAAACTATTTGTAGACAAATATTAACTACACATAAGTGTCGCAATAACGATATTTATTGCTGCAGAAAAGTTGTTAAACAATTATCCACAAATTAATCGTAATTATTGCAGGTAATTATTAAATTTTTATGGCGAAATGTGTCACTGCACTACATCTTATATTTACTATCTTTTGTACCACATTTAACGCAAATAAATAATTTTGACTTTGAAAAAAAAAATCCTGTAGATACCGTAGCTCTTAAACCATTGGCTACGAAGATTGCGGTTTCAATGTCCTTCACAACAGCCTAAGGAGGATTATAAATTTTTAAAGTGACATGGTCAGTTGGTCACTAACACAATCATTAAGACTAAAAACGAGATATTTATCATGTTTACTATTTGTTTCGAGTTCCCGATATTTCGGCGCTGTTTATCCGTGATCATGGTGCTTGCAACAGCGCCGAAATATCGGCAACTCAAACCAAATAGTCCCGTTTTTAGTGTTAATGATAGAGCATAAGGATGAATTTATTAACCCTGTTTTTGGGCTACTCCGCAGTTGGGTAAAAAGAAGACACTCAAATAAAATTTATTCGTTAGTTTAGCTCTTTTACGGGATAAAATACTATACTTACTCCAAGGCAATTGCTGAACTGCAACACAGCGCTCTTTGTGGCAGTATAAACTGGTAGAAGATGAGCTTGGAACAGCCCCACAATGGACGAAATATTTATGATCGTGCCGCCTCTCCCACCTTGGTCTTTGCGCATCAAATCGAACGCTTTGAAGGAACTTCTTATCAAAGCAGTCTGAAAAATATACGTAATTTAACGATTATTAAAGTACCTACATTACAAGAAATAGAATGTTCATAGGTTCTTCTTAAATACATGGATTGGCTAATTATAAAATGACCTTTGCAACGAAACATTAATTGCATTAGCAGGCATTAGAACTGGAAAAAAAATGCACAAATGAAAAGATTGCCTTCATAAACTTATGGAGACATTGCCGAAGAAGCAAAAAACGTCTGCAAATTTACAAGTAAATAAATTAAAAATATTAATGATTGTTATTGATTGATGATTAATGGTTGTTATAGTGGTCGAAAGCGCGACTGCCAAACATGAAGTCTTGGATCGATTCTAAGGCCGGGCAAAGTTTCATTGGGTTTCCTCAGGAGCAGCCACGGAGGGCGCATTTGTAACCGGTTAGTGGCAATAGGCTCGCCCCTAAATGAGGGCATAGGTACACCTCTGCCAAACTCATCGGGGATTACAGGATACTTACAACATTAATATCAATTTCTTTCAAATAAGCATTAGGTCTATCGTTCATGATCCCAGCGCAGTTAATCACCACGTCTATGTAACCGTAGTCGTTGACCACATTATCGTATACCGCATCCAGCTCGTTCGTTGTGACGTCACATTTATGGAACCTCACTTTATCGGTCCCATATTTAACCGACAGTTCCTGTTCCAAAGCTTTGCCGTTGTTGGTATCGACGTCTAGTGCTGCCACATGCTGGAAAAGATTATAGAGTGAGTTAAGAACGATGTGTGGTGAAAGATAAAATACAGGTTGGAAGGGACACCGACGTTAAAACGGTTACCACGTTTTCAGTAAAGAAAGAAAGAAAGAAAAAACGTTTATTGGCACACGCCACAAGTACACAATACAAAATATAATAAAGCAAATATATAATAAAATTTAAAACTAACCAAGAAATATTGTGTGACTCACGGCTGCGCCAAATAGGCCCAGTTCAGCAAAATGCCGGACAACTAGTGCCCGACGCTGGTTTTAACTGAACCTACATATATGGTGAGTGTGCGGATGTCAATAGGTTTCAATAATTATAAATAAATATTGTGAAAGATATGATAATAACAAATAAAATAAAGTGATGGAAACGGCGGAATAACAACTACAAGACTATTTAAATACTAGTAACAACCATTTTTAAACACACCATCGCTAGTCCGTAGCATCACACTGCGCCGCACGCAGCCAACGCGCAGTAAGTATAATAAACATCATTCTGAACCCTGAAAAAACAGCTGTGTCCTAAAAAATTTAAAGGTTGACCGTGTAGCTATTGCAGCTACACGGTCAAAATGTTTAGAACAGCTGTTTTTTTTAAATTACCGATGATAAATTTCTATGTGGTTCAGAATGACAGATGTTCTGAATATGTGGTAATCGTTTTAGCGTGTCGGTGTGCCTTCCACTCCACCCTGTATAATACAGGATTCATAGGTACTAATCTCTTTATTTTATTAGGTAAGTATTGATGAGGTATTTGGCTGTAAACAGGAGAAAATTCATTATTGCAACTATTTACATCAACCCCTTGATTCTTTGACATTGTAAAAAAGATCTTTATTGATACCTATATCGACACACCGCACAGGTCTTCAAATGCATATGAAAAAAAATATTAATCGGGTAATAACAACGACTGCACCTTCTGACCATAATGAATACTTATGTATATTATAATAATACTTCAACGCCACTTGAAAATTACATGAGTAATTAAAATTTAAATAAACAACACCTACTTGAAGAGCCATAAACATTACGAACTAGCCATGATTGATGCAACACTGCATATCAATTAGAAGTACTTAATATTGCTAATTTAATTTGTAATGATAATGTTTATGCTGCTAAGCAATATTGTTGATTGATATGTTAGTAACGTAACATAACATCATGCCTGTAAACCCCGAAGGGTTGGGCAGAGGTGTACCAAATAGTACACCCACATTTCGCCAGTTATGTTTTAAGTCCCATGTAATAGGTGGCTATTGCCTATTGCTATGATTTAAAAGAGTGTCCATGGAGTTTCTTGCCCATTCTTCTCCATAGAAATCTACGCTTTGGAATGGGCAACTACAGTACTTTCACAGTTATTATGTCTTGTGACTGGGACTGTAGATTCATTTTTTATTGCTGTCTTTGTTTCGACTATTCAAAAGTGCCTGTAATTGGCCTACTTGAAATAAATGCTTTGATTTTGATTTTGCCATCAAGCGGGCACAAATCCAGGCTGCTACTGAGAAATTCCGGGTGGAAAACCTAATAACACTAGATAACATGATTATGTTACTATTGACCTTGGAAAAAAACAGAAACTATATTTAGTTGAATAGTTAGGTACAATTGTGTGATTTTTCAAGCAATTATCTACGAAAATGGCCACCTTAGTCCAACATGACGATCGTAACTTGCATAATTATGATCTTAGTTCAAAGTCAAAGACAATATTGTCATGATTACCTCCGGTGGTTTTTTACTTTATACCTATGTTTTTTTTGAACTTTTTATGTGTCTAGTGAATCAATACACAATTATTTGTATTAACAACAAAAACTATGTTAACTGCTATATCATGGAGCAGCAGAATGACTAGAAATCTAAGACTTGGGTCTGTTTTATGATTACGATTCTAAATCAAGGTTGAGGTTTTTATCCAGAATATAATATACTAAGTAAGTACCTATACAGGGTGTAAACGGAACTTTCACAAAGCCGTCAACCAAGCATTCTGTACATCAAACTAAGCGACTCTACGCAAAAGTTGTTGCTGGGAAACGACTTATTTTGGGGTGAAAAATCACTTTTTACGGAAAAATTTAATGTAAACGCACTCAAAACAATATACTAATGAATGCATTGAATAGTAAACGGGAGATATTTAAAGTAAAGTTATAACCTTACAAACTAGTATTAAAAAAATAGCTTTGTGAAAAGTTGGAACTTTGATCAGCAATATCTCCGTAACTATTAGGTATGAAGATCAAGTGCCTTCCAGCTTCGTTAAGGGTATATATTTTACATCCTTTAGACTATTTAAGAGCAACAAAAGCAGATTCGATGTATACCACAAAATAGTTACACCGTAATTTATTAGTATCGAAAATAAATCCAAGTCTCTGTTCCTAACATCAACTCTACATTAAAATTACCGACCAAGACAAGACAAGACCAAGAAAGAGGTTTTCATGAAGCTGAGACCCGAACAAAGCGCTATGCTGACGCATTAGTTCTGCGAACAGCCAGTCTACGGAATTCACTGCCGGCTTATCTGTTCCCTGATCATTATAATCTGGATCTTTTGAAGGTTCGAGTGAATCGATTTCTTCTAGGCAAGCGTGCTTCACGCTAGGCCGCAACATCGCTTCACATCAGGAAAGTTACGGTCAAACGCATGCCTATCATTCTATCTTCTGTCATCTTCTTCGTCTACATATATAAATCTAGCTGACGCGCGCAACTTCCTCTGCGTAACATTTTTGATTAATGCTCCGCTCCTATTAGTCGCAGCGTGAAGTTTTATCTTCCTCGATAAATGGGCTATCCAACACTAAAATAATTTTTCAATTAGAACCAGTAGTTCTTGGGACTAAGCGCTTTCAACCAAACAAACTCTTCAGCTTGATAATATTAAGTTCAGATTATATTATTAGTAAAGATGTGAAACTGACTGGCTGAGTGATTCACTGACTGATCGATCAACGCACAGATGACACCACTGTGTCAAGAAGCATGAAATACACAAACGTTCCTTAAATGGCGTAAGTGTGCGCTAAGAAGTGATTTTAGAAATTTATCCCATAAGGAATTAAAACGAGGGTTGTAAGTTTGTATGAAACTTGGTCAATTTTGAAGTTATAAATGTAAAAAATAAAATAGCTCATGGTTCAAAACTAAAGTTAACTGTATCACTATATATAATGTATAAAAATATATAAAAAATATATGTAATATATAAAAAATACATATAATATTTAAAAAATATTCCTTAAGGGGGTAAAATAGGGCATGAAAGTTTGTATGAAACTCCGTCATTTTTTTTATTCAAGAAAAGTGATCATAAAAAAGTGATCACAATTTCCACGCGAACGAAGTCGCGGGTAACAGCTACTTTAGTATAAAAAACTTCTTATAAATTCATGAAATCATTACTCACTTTCGCTCCTTCATCTAAAAATGCCCTGACAATCCCGGCTCCAATACCCGCAGCTGCCCCCGTCACGAAAAACACTTTGTCTCTTATCTCGAACATGTTGACGAAGGTTTGAAGTCAATCGCAGATCACTATATGACAACTTGGATGCATGAAGACAACCCGAGTTCGCGATGACGCTTCGGATTCAAGATCACGACTGATCTACGCCGCAGTCAATCTACAAGTAATATTATTAAAGTCATTAGGTCTGTCTTACACCCGTATCTATAAATGTATCTATGACTTGAGTAAATGTCATTTTTTTATGATACGATTTTTATTATGTAGTTTAGTAATTGCTTGAAGTTAGAAATGTAAATAGTTAGAATTCTTAGCTTTGCTTTCTTTGACGGTTCTTACTTCGTTTAAATTCTTGTCTGTTGCATAAAAATTTGGCACGAGTATTACTTAAGCTCAAGTCAGTCACTTTGACTTGACTTTAGATACGGGTGTTAGACTCGTCTCCAGTGTTTGAATAGCGATAAAATTAACAATAAGATAGTTTTATGTGACTTTGGTACTTGAGTTGATAGTGTATATTTGTTAAATGATTGTGTTTCTTGTTTAAACGATTAAATACTAAAAAAGAGAGGGAGTAATAGCGAGTAAATAAAAGTAAAATGTAATAGATATTACGGCTAGGTAGAAAAACTAAGATGAATGCAGCACCGCCTATAAAATAGTTTTAAAACCAAATACCAAAGAATATTTGAAAAATCATCGCTTACTTTTCTTTCACAATTTTTTTTCCAAAATACCAATAAATTGTTAGCTGTTCAACGTGATCACTTTTTTTATATTTAACCAATTTATTATTCACTTTTCAGAACTATTGACACAAAACCCACCCACATCTCACCGAATCAAAAACTGTTCCGAGTAGAAATGAAACAAAATAAGTACATTCGCGAAAACGTACTTAACTTAAGTGTTACTTAATACAGGCTGTCTCATACGCTCAGAATGTAATGATTTAGGTCATAAAGATGTTTCACACTGCACTGACTGCGCTGATGCGGTTTTGAACCTTTTCGGAGATTCGTCAGCTGCGACTGTGCGAAATGTGTTACAAGGGGAAATCTCAACAGCAAAATGTCTGACATGGGTGGGTATAACGAAACAAAGATGGGCTAAAATATTTAGTAAAAAAAACATTTTTGCATAAAAAAACCGACTTTTTTTAGTGTTTTTTTTTGGAAGTCGGTTTTTTTTTTGCAAAAAAGTTTTTATTTTACCCTTTTTAGTTATCGTATCACACACAAATCCTTGTTAAGTATCAATTTCGCAATTTCTTTTACTTGGATGAGATTTTTTCCAGCTATTTTGATTTCAAAACCAAACTGCTGAACCGATTTTGATGAAATTTCTATGGGACCAATCGGGAAGTAGATCCATTCTGATAAAAAAATAATTTTTCAAATCGGTTCATAACAATGACGGAGATATGAGGTAACAAACACAAAAAAAAAAAAAAAAACATACAACCGAATTGAGAACCTCCTCCTTTTTTTGAAGTCGGTTAAAAATAAGCTATTAACTTTATTAAGTGCTTGAGAGCCGGTTGTAGACGTTGTTATTTAATTATGGCATTAAAAAGTGACTGCTTTGTTGGTCTAGTGGTCAAAATCGCAACTGCTGAGCATGAGGTACTGGGTTTGATTCCTGGGTCGGGCAAATTTTTATTAGGTTTTTCTATCAGGAATTTCTCAGTGGGTACCACGGAATCTGGATTTATGCCCGGTTGATGGCAATAGATTCGCCCCCTATTTCATGGGACTTAAATATAGCTTGCGGAATGTGAGTGTACAATTAGGTACACCTCTGCCTAACCCTTGCGGGATTACAGGCGTGATGTTATGTTGCAAAAAAAAAAACAGCTGTTCCATACATTTTGACCATGTAGGTAGATATTGCACTTTTGTAGGAAACTGCTGATTTTATTTTTAATAACCGACGAAAAATTTCTATGTGGGGGGTTCAGAATAATGTACTGAGTATGTGGTTTCCGTTTTCGCGTCGGTGTCCCTTCCACCCCGTATACGTCGTGATAAGCGAACGTTAATAAATGTAGATACCTACTTACGTTCTTCAAACAATAATTTAAACAGAAATTTTTGTTTTTTTTTTTAGTTTATTTATTCATTACAAAATTATGGAGAGAACTACTGATTTTTACCATCGCATTTCCCTATCAATTAAAACTTTGTGCCAAACAATTTGATTTCCCATAATTCATATCATTGTAAGGAATAAAGCGATATAAAAGCGACTCTCACAATGGATCTTAAGGTTAAAAACCGGCTGATGTGATCTCGTCGGCCTTCACCTAAATTATATTAACATCGATACTGACATTTTTATTTACATTTCGTTGAATAATTTGTTATCGTACAATAACACCAATATTTTTTTGGCACGAGACATCATTTTGGTCTGGTATTATTATCGAAAACACAGATTAGGTCAAGCGTTGCTCACAGCTGCTTGGGTGATTGTGGAGAATGCAATTGTGTCCCCGCTAGAAGTGACGAGGAGGAACACCCTATGGTTATAGTCAGTACTACAGTAGGAGTCTGTCAGACCCCTCCGCCGACCAGCTGACAGCGTTGGGGTGGAGTTTTTTATGCCCTTTTATAGTTTGTTGTTATTTTAGTTTATTTAATGATTTTAAATTGCTATAATGCATATTAGTTTATTAACCACTCAAATGTTCGCCGCGCGAAAATTTTCACTTTCACCTGTTTTGCAATAAATATCACTTTCTTTTTTATGAATTTTTATGACCCTCTCAACAAAAACGGTGACTGCTGCTTTCATGCTACAGCTACATTAGAATAAAAAATACTCCGGGAAAGCTGAAAGGATTCAGAAAATTTGATTTATATGAAACTGAATTCCTTAGATTATGATTTTAGGATGAAAATGAGGCTTAAAGTTGAAAACACCGAAAAAAATATACATAATCACGTAAACATATAGTTTTATAAGAAAAGTTTGATGAAGTTGCTGGGAACAATTATTTATACTAAAATAGTACATGATATACCCTTTAAAATGACACCAATATTAGGTACTATTACCATTTGAAAAGGTAATTAAGCTCATTGCAATTTTGGCAGATTTGTCTCCAAATGTGATTATTCTGTCTTTACCAAAAAGCTTGAGTAGTACCGGGTAAACGTAGATTTATTTCTTCTAGTACTACCCAAAACATATTATACACTACAACGATAGGGTACCCCTGTACCCTGTGGGGGGGGGGGGGTAGGGTGACTTTTCAACTTCCAATCCATAACGGTTGAGGGATTGGTTGTAAGTTGCTGGAAATATCGTCATCAGCTTCCGCCTTTGTGCCATTGTACTTGGGGTAGACGCAACACGTTGTCTTCTTCCATTCTTCCTGTCAGACGACATGCCACCATTTATTCCTTTCTCCTTCATATAATTCCTCACACAATCCATCCATCTTTTCTTCGGCGTTCCTCTCCTTTCCTTCTATCATCAAGCTGCAAGAAATATACCATATACCTACCTATTTTATTAAAATTTTAATTATTGTTCAGTCAAGCACGAGTGAACATAATATAGTAAGCGCCAGATAAACGTGGAATAAAGTTCATTGTCCTTTCCTTACTTTCTGTGCGTAGGTACGCGGACTATAAATAAATTATGAATCGTTTTTCATTATTAAAAAAAGGAAAGGATCACGATAGATGTCGATTCAGGACAGCTTTATGTCATTATAATTGTTTTCGGAATTAAGTATGTCAATAAATGTATGTGGGTCAATGACTGTTATTATCTGGCGCTTACTATAGTTATGTACAGTAGTCTCTAGACAATAGAAATACTTAAAAAAAAAACAATAAAGATTATCTCTGAATTTATTTTTATTTTTTCAATGTTGTTCCTTCAGACCACTAAGCTACCCACAATAATTTACTAGTAGTAGCTCTAAACATTTTATTACTATAGTTTTCCACTTGATTTAATCATCTAGATTTTTGTAGGCCGAACTTCAATAACAACAAAATCAGCATAAGCTTGCTTCGTATTCTATTGAAACTCGAAACTCTATTGACATTCTTTAAAGGAATTTAGCCTACAACATAGTGAATACATAGACCAATGAGACCAAGGTTACAATTTTTACCACAAAGCTCACCAAGACAAATGCCACTGTCAAATCAAAAAAAAAAAAACTCCGAAAGAATTTAAGTGCAAATGTGCAATTGTTATCTGATGGCCCTCAGTGCCTTAAGATTTTCACACATCACACAGTCTTGACGCCGACTCGACTCCCATTATTTTGTTATTAACTCTCCTGAATTTGTGGTCGACTTTTCACAGATAAAAATTTGGTCACAAAGAGGTAAATGTTATAGAGAACTACTAGCAATTTTTTTGGTGTGAAGTGAAACGGACATAGAGTAATAAGCTCTATAACAGGCGAAAGCGTAAGTCAGTCCCTGGGTTATAAAGTACCCGCTGACGTAACAGATATGATTTTATTAGGGTAGTTTTTCCACCGCAGACGTGTTAGTGGACAAAATCACCCAACCTGTATTGAAAGGTTAGGCAGAGATGTACCTAATAGTACACCCATATTTCGCCAACTATGTTTTTAAGCCCCATGTAATAAGCGGCGAGCCTATTGCAAACAAACGGGCACAAATCCAGATTCCATGGCAGCCACTGAAGAATTCTGGAAAAACCCTTATAATACTTTGCTCGTTCCGGGGCAAACTTTGCGCTTGCGACCGTAAAACTAACGAAACAGTCATTTAATTGTGAGCTTTTTAATCAGAGAGAATTAGGCGTCGAGTCTGTGTAATGTGCAAAGTCCTCCTTTACAAAATTATTCCGATGTTGATCCCGCGATAACTTGAGCAATATCTGCATCTGCCTTCAATATGTGCGAAGTTATGTCTTCTGCAGGTTCGTTGGCTCGGACCAACCAAATGCTGGCACTTTTTCCTTGCTTGAACATATCTATCATTCCACGTGCTGCTGATTGAGCGCTAGAAGAAGAAAATTGAGTATCATCATCAGTGCCGCCATAATGCAAATGTTGATAAACCAGAATCAACAGCAAATCTGCATTTTTTATCCTCTTTGTACTGGGCAATATTTATAGTATCGATATGCATAGTTTGTCAGCTTTTTGGTTTTATTGTTTCTGGCGACAGCAAGACACTGCTGCGTTATTAATCCCTTGGCCATCTTATATTTGCCCGGAGCGGTTAAATCTGTTCCCGGACCAGTTTCGTCCACATAGCTTTGGATCTAAGAAGAAGATCTAGAAGTCATGAAAAGAGGATTTCTCTCTCCTCATTCTAGGCTGTAAGTCTGCGTCATCCTCTGGCATGGTACTGTTACCATAAGGGAATATTTTTTTACTAACAATCTTTGAAACTCTTTCACCACCATGGATACGGTAAAGTATCAACTCACCTTTGAACTGGATGTTGTCCTAAAACATTTTGTGCTTCTAGATCTAATTTTTTTTCAATGCATTTAATTTTGCCCAAGATAGCAGTGTCGGTGACTCCAATGCATATTGCCAGTACTCTCACGCCGGTACGGGCGCATGGAACTTGCTGTAAATACAACGAGAGCATAATATGTAAGATATTAAGTTACAACGGGCAATGAATTTGACAGACATGTGTTTGCAGAGTTTTGTTGAAAGAAGAAATAATTTAGGGGATTCTTGTATGGATTTTACGTTTGCGACATGGATACACTTGTGGTAAGCTAGTGTGGAGAAATGAGATATGTAACGATAAGAGTTTCTAGGTAAGCAAATCCCATAATAACAGGAGTTTGGAGGCCTATAACTATGTTGCATACTACTCACTAAGTACATGCACCAACCATGTAGTTACTTTTCACAATTCATGCTATATAAAATAAATCACGTCAAGAAACTACCAGATAGTAACTTACACCAACGCAATGGCTGAACTGCATGACAGCTCGCTTAGAAGACGAGTAGGTGAACATCGGTGACACCTGAATAAGTCCTCCGATTGAGGAGACGTTTATGACAGCACCTCCTCTGCCACCATTGTCCATACGCATCAGCTCAATGGCTTTCAGGGTTCCGTTGACAAGTGCTATCTGGAAAAGTGGAATGATTATGATATAGGTATTCGGTCTGGACTCCGAAATTATGGAAGTTTACTTTACATAACTACACGATAATCTTATAGTCGTGGCTTGGTCATTTTCAGTTATACTTTCATGGCTGCTACCAAACTGAATGAAGAAGTCTCCGCCACCCTAGGCTGTTTCTTTAGGGGTAGGAAAAGCCTGGGTGAAAAACCCGTGGTCTGGGGAGAACGTGAGTTTCATCGTTTTTACTATTAAAACCCCGCGGTATCTACTTCTACACACACACACACGCACCGCGTACTATTAACGGCCCGGTATGCCTAATGCCCGTTACACTGACTTGAAGCAGCCTACCCCCTATACGTTTACAGATTCGCAGTCTTCACTCAAGAATATATGTTTTACTACCGGAATAGGGAAACGTGTTCTTTAGTTTAACTAACTAAATAATGCAGTTTAGGTACAGAAATACTTACATAATTTATTTCGATTAGTCTTCGAATCAATGACAGTTTACTCTCATCTGCGACTCCAGCATTATTAACCAGAAGATCAATATATCCCTTATCTTCTTTGGCATCCTCTAAAGCTTTATAGAACTGGTCATCATTAGTGACGTCACATTTCACAAACTTCACTTTGTCTTCGCCATATTTTTCGTTCAGCTTATCTTGAAGTAGTACACCCGATCCTACGTCGACATCCAGGATCCTTACGTGCTGCAGAAGTATGAAATTATATTGATAAAAGGCCTATAAGTTAAGCCTGTAGTTTAGAGTTATTGGGTTTTTCAGTAACTTTTTAGCAGCAGCCACAGAGTTTAGAGTTGTACCGATTAATGGCAATAGGCTCAACCCTATTATATGGAACTTAAACATACATAAGTGGCGAAATGTGGGCGTACAATTAGGTCATTTTGTACAACTTTGACAGTCGTTTCAGGTAGTCAGTAGCCCAAGTCTGACAACCAGTGTTTACCAAGTAAGTAGGTACTAACTGGGTTGTGGAGGTCAGTTATGCAATCGCTCCATGTAAAATACTGGTAAGTATTTAGCTGAATCCGGTTTGACTAGAACCTGACCCTAACATAGTTGGGAAAAGGCAAAGCAGATTGATGTTGCATTTATTACGTTATGCTCATAGGACAAAATATTACATACCACCGGAACGAAACTGTTATCTTTTTGAAATTCTGCTATCAAAATAAGAGATTTTGATAACATGATCTGATTAAGGTTATGTGTCGATTGTAGATAGATACTGGTAGACACCAATTCTACAAATCAAACGAATGTTAATAAATGATGTTAGGTAAATAAGATTTCAACACTTTGTATCGAACATTGGGATTTGAGGATGTTGTGAATAGAATAGAATATACTTTATTGTACACCAAAATTGATACAGAACGGTTTTACAAAAATGTGAACTGCTGAGTTAATAAATATTATGCAGTCAAGCAAAGTAGGTAAATATGAATACTATTGTTTTTAACATCATACTTTGTTCAGCTGTGGACTGGTATGTGATATTTTTGAATAAGTTTACCTATATACGTACCCACTTATCACACCACATTTGAATAAATTCTGGTTAAGTATTCCAGTTTATTTCATTAACTTTCTGAGACTGCCGCATGTTGCAGTTTAGTAAAAGGCGAGCATCTGAGAAAAGGGAATGGGGTAAAATGAGCACAGGGGAGTTACCATGATCTGTAATTGCAGGAATGTTTTAGTACTATTCCGAGAGTGGGTAGGAGATAGCGCTAGACAGCTGTCTAGCGCTGTCACTTTTCCACTCTCGGAATACCCCATTCCCTTTTCTCAGATGCTCGCCTTTTACTTAACTCTTTCTTAACCACTGAACTCTTAATGCGGGAATGATTTAGTTCTATTTTGAGGGTGGAAAAGAGATGGCGCTAGTCAGCTGTCTGTCGATCATAATAGCCCTACAGGTAACTAGATGCGCCTTTTTTGTTTAGTAGTAACTACTTATTTTTCATTTTGTATCACACCGGGGAATGGAAAAACGAACTTCACGACATAATAAAAGATTATTTTCTTAATTACCTACCTCAACTCCTTCTTCTAATATTTCTCGGACAAAATGAGCACCGATTCCTTTCGAAGCACCGGTCACCAAAACAACTTTATCTTTCAAATCGTACATGATAGCTGTACTACGGTTGGGTTGATAATGATACTGAGTAATGCTTAAATATCTACGCTATCTGGAGATCAAGATGTAGCATAAAGTTGCATCTACAATACTAATACATGATTACGTATGTTTTTTTTTACCTGTAATGGTTTTTTTAAGACCTCCCATAAAATATTACGTTTCTAATTAAAAAAAATCTATCTATACTGCTGACAGAATGCTAGCCGATGAAATTATGATCATTTTTGTTGGCTTAGTTGTCCTAAAGGCGCTTTTAAATAGGAGCCGAAATTGTAGGTTTGCAGCTATCTAACGTTGGTTAATTTCGTTCACATTCAGACAGGCCATACCATACTGTTGCAGATTGTATTTACGTGCCCATACTTTCTACAAGCTTTTATATAACTTGCAATGTTTGTTTATGTCAAATTATGCAACTGAATTTTAAAACAGTTAGGATCAGGCCAAACGAAGAACGTAATAATGTGAGTTTTGAGTCGCGTAATTTACGAGGTTTCATATAAAAGTCTGTGTCATACATGATACAAAATGAGTCCATTGTAAATTATACAACTCACATTACGCTCGTTTGGGCTCACCCTTATCCCAACCGATTGAGCTGAAATTGTACATATCTACCTACACGTTTAATTTAGGTGACAATGCATGGTTAGCTAAGTGCCATCATTCTAAATCCAATATGGCGGATTTCCAAAGATGGCGGTCACAGATATAGATATAGGTCTATCTATATCTGTGATGGCGGTCTACTTAGTTCTTTTTTTAGATTGGTTTCATTTAAAATGTATGCCTAGGTAGGTACTTACTTGAAAATATTACAGCTACACACAAACTGCATTAAAACATGTCCGTTTGGAAGCGCCCTAATACACACAGAATTACTTACCAAGGCATATAAATTTGGTACCTAGTTAATTTACTGTCTCGCGAATACAGGTTGGTATCTACTTAATTTAACAAAATATGTAGGAATATGCTAAGTAGGTACCTATAATTATGTATAGGTACGTATTATGTACAATGCATTACAATTATAAGTATCACAATTGAATAGCAACTAAAATAAAATTAAAATTAAAACGATAAAATTTTAGGATGTACCTATCAATATCTAGATATTATTGTAATTAGGCTATAGCCTAATACCTAAGGGTCGTTTTTGAAAAATTACGGTTTTACAATTTTTTTTTTCTACACGTAAGCGGTCAAACTGAAATAAATTTATTCATCAGATAAAACAGGATTCTTTGGCGAAAAATCATAATGGGTTCCTGCATACGTTGCCTTTCGTAAAAACACGTCAAATCATAATCTTGCTTTTAACGCATTCAAATTCGCCCTAATAATTACAATAACAACCTATTTTAGTATTGTGATAAAACGTCTTTATTTCAGATTGTATCGCTCACCAAGGTGTCGCCAAGGAAAATCTGATTACTATTAGGTAGTAACCTAAGATTACGATAGGTACTTACACAGTGTAACTTTGCTCAGCTGAGTATTTTGTTGCAGGCATCATAATTATCAGAACATCAGTATAGAAACGTGTGAAGGTGGTAATTAATGGTAATATATAAATAGATCTAAAATAATACGGGAAAAGAAATACGGGTCGTCAAAAAATTCGTCCACATCGTTGTCAACAGGAAAAGTGCCAGAGCAATGCTGATTCTTTGGCCAAAAAATTAAACATTTTTTCAGACCTATCGTGATCATCACGAAAACCAAAGATAGACAAGCACGTTCCCAAGACTATGTTTATGTACCTACCTACCGGTTGTAACTGTAACCTACAAGGCTCACTTTCTATGAATGAGCAATGGAAAATAGACATTATTAATAAAAAAAAATACTTTGCAAGAAACCATGGTTATCGTCTTTTTAACCAAAATAATAATTTATAAATAACTATTACAAACAACACAAGTTCCTGGACAGAAATCGTAGTGGACTAAACCGCATGAGAACTTAAAGGGTGCTGAATTGGATAATTGTGTTGGCTCCAAGCCCCTTTCGCGCTAGGGAAATTACGTATAGGGTTACCCACTTTGAATAAATGTGAGATTGTTGGTAGAATATTTTAATAGATGGTAGTAGTAGAGTTTTGGAGGAAATGATTAAGATATCGTTTCCATATTTCATGAACTCGACCACAATGTTTTAAATTCGTTCAACTAATTTAAGAGATCATTTTTTTCTATTGCGTTCGCTTACATAATTAAATAATAATACAGCGTGAAATTTTAATGGTTGTTTTCCCGAGGCAGAACAACTTGCCATCGATAGTACTAGCGAAACATAGAGTAAAAGTAAAAAAAAAAATTTTTTTTTGTTTTAAAGTAATTAAAAAAAATATTAGTCAACTCGAAAGCGTGAGAAACAGTAGTAACACTAGACGGAACTTGTAGGTACTACTCGAATCGCACGCGCCGCCGACAAAGCGAAGAGCCATTCATAAAATGTTCAAAGCAAAATAAGCTCTCAAGCGTCGTGATACGGCATAAACTAACTTACATGCAACAATACAAAACACAGCCGCGCTGCCGACAAAGTAAAGAACAATTCATAAATGTTCAAAGCTAAATAAGCGCTCTGTGGTAGTTATACGGCATAAAATAGCCTGCACGCAAGAATTACAAACGAAGCCGCGGCTTCGTTTGTAATTCGCCGGCTCCCTATTGTGTTAGCGCGGCGCCGGCGCCGGAACGCCGCGCGCTCTCCTCAGTTCACAGTTGTCCCGTGAACGTCGAAAGTGCAGCACGCGTTATCTTTTCAGTATAATGGATCGACATTACAGTTTTAGCAATTTAGAGTACGTCACAATGGTGCAACTGTACGCTAGGGCTAATTATAATTCCCATGCTGCCCGGCGACTTTACGCCGAGCCGCAACACTTGCAGTCGCTCCGTCTTCGCGGGGTTCTGAACCCCCAAGTCCCACAGGCCCGGACGATCGTAGCGGCGACACAACGGCTACTCGATCATGGGCAGTTCCAGGTGCCAGCACATGCACAGGGCAGAGGTCGATCGGCCGTTCCTTCGCCAGAGCTCGACGAGGAGATCATCGAGTACTTCGAACGGGATCCTCGTCGAAGTACGCGAATGGCGGCAGCTAGGTTTGGCGTAAGCCAATACTACGTCTGGAAACTGCTCAACTCTGAAGGACTGCATCCTTATCATTTTCGCGGAGTTCATGCCCTCCACGAAAACGACGCGCCAAACAGAATTGCATTTTGTCAGTGGTTCATCGAAAATCAGAATCTGAACATTTTGTGGATGGATGAAGCAACGTTTACGCGAGTTGGAATCTTCAACCAGCGTAACGAACATTTTTGGGCAATGAATAACCCACATGTTATCCGCGAGTGTGCTCATCAAGTGCGTTTTAGTGTTAATGTGTGGGCCGGCATAATTAATGGTCACCTCATTGGACCGCATTTCGTGACAGGACACTTGACAGGTGGAACATACCTCGAAATGCTACGTAACGTTATCCCGGACTTATTAGACGACGTTCCGCTAGCGGTGCCCATGGACAATCTGCACTACCAGCATGACGGGTGCCCGGCTCATTATCAGCGCGCCGTGCGAGAGCACCTGCACTCGCTGTTTCCCCAACGCTGGATCGGACGCGGTGGGCCAGTGCCTTGGCCAGCAAGTAGCCCGGCCCTGACTCCGTTGGACTTTTACTTGTGGTCTGAGCTCAAGCGCCTGGTGTATCGTGAAGAACACGAAACTCGCGACGCTTTAATATCTGCGATAGTGGACGCTTTTAATATCGTTAGACGTGACAGAGACACTTTATTAAAATTAAGAGACAATCAATTAAAACGTGCTCGATTGTGTATACCTACAACGAAGTGCATGCACTTCGAACAATTACTCCGTTATCAGGAAGTGTAAGTACCTACTATTGTAAATAGCGAACATTTGAGTAGGTTAGGTAATTAAAATTATTGTAAATAAGTTGATTCAAATTTTTTAAATGCGCCCTAAATACCTACTTTATTATCTAATTCAGAAAATTATTTTTCTTAGATTATAAACTTGTTTTTAGTTACGTTTTCAGTAAGTTGTAGCTAAAAAAGTATTTATGACGGTCCTAAGCCCGTAAAAGTATGAAGGGCAAATTTGAATCACTTGTTGGGTAAAGCTTATTATTATGATTGGGTACTGTGTTACACTACCTCAGGTGTAGGTATCAGCTGATTGACAAACACGCGGGTCAATGACCGCGCGGCCGGTCGGCGCGGGCGCTAGGTATCGCGAGGTATTACCATCGGTTTGATGTCGCTTTCGAGTTTAGTTTTTCACGATTGTTAATCTGCCATTTTTGGTTTATAACATTTAGTTTCTTTATAAATTGGTTGTATAACTAAGACAAAATCTTTTCGCTGCGGGAAAACAACCATTTAAATTTCAGCGTGTATATTTGTCCTTAATAAACCTAAAATAAATATATATTTCATAACCTATTCCACATACAAGGTTAAGTTTAATAAATTGTCAAATAGATCTCAATACATAAGCAGACGCGTGAGCAATTTCCTACCGACTGTGCTTCGACTGACGAATTGAATAAAACTGTCGAATCTAAGAAACGGGCAAATTATGGAAAATTTGAGTTGACGCAACTGTCGAATTCACAAAACTGTCCAATCAGCGAAACTGAGTAATCAATGAAACTGATGAATTAAATAAACTGACAAGACGTGAGGGACACTGACCAGTGTTACATGGACTTATTTTAATTATTTTTCGCAATTTAGTAGTTTTAGTAAACGTGGCAGCTGGCAATACAGCGTAGCTGTCTTATAGCAAGCTGCTGCGCTGTCAAAATGTCAATGTCATTTAGTAGTAATTCGTCATCGGTCATTGCTTTTAGTTCTCACAGAAAGTAGTTTTTCCCAGCGAAATACAGGAAGGAAAATAGCTCACGTCATCACACTGGCTCTTGTGTTCATGGTGCAATAATATTAGTCACTGATCTGGCCTATGTAGTACGTCATCACATCAAACAATTTTTCTGTTGGCGTTTGCCGCTCACTCAGTGTTTAGCAAGTTCTACATCGATTAAGTTGTATTAAAATGAATCCGTGGCAACAAGTAAGTGTATTTTTTTGTTTCGTAGTTTCTAGTTGTGGCTTGGTTTTGGTCTTTCATATTGCACGTTGTGAATAAACAGCCTCAGTCAGTAAAAAGTTTGGTTATGTGAAATCGCGGGGCATCTGTTTTGTTTATCACAAATTATAATTGTTTATAGTTATAATTGGGATTCCAAAGTTAGGCTTACTAATAATAAACAGTTTGAAATGTAGGATTCTGTGATGAAATATCAACTTTTGCTTTTTAAACATTATTTAAAACTTGTAAATACATAATTCTGTATATACTGAACGGAAAAGTATACAAGGATATTTGTAGTTTGTTATTGTAAGCTCAGTGGGTATGTTTTAAAACTTACATTCCTACTTTTTGTAATAATTATATTCCAATGGGAAGCTTATGATAATATTGTTTTATTATTAAATCTGTAACACTAAAAATAGTTAGTGTGATTGATAGTCAACTTTGTCTTAAATAAATATTCTATTATCAAAGTGCCAGGTAGACAATGAATTGATATTCATTTTCATTTCCTTCAAGGGTCAAGCAGGAAACCCGCAACAACCATACTATCATAATGTTGGATACAGCAACAGTGCCCCACAGTCCTTTGGACCCCCAATGCCAATGCCGACCGCGTCCGTGACTCCTGGCTACCCAATGGGTAGTTTCCCAGTACCTGCTGGTGGTATGGGTTACCCCCAGGTACCACAGGGCTATCCTCAACCAAGTTCTGGGTATCCAGCCCAACAACCAAATCAGGGTTATCCTCAGCCAAATTCTGCTCAAGGGTACCCAAATCAAGGGTACCCACAGTCTGCTCAAACGGGTTACCCCCAATCAAGTTACCCACAGCCTGGTCAATACCCAGGGCAGGGTGCTCCAGCCCAGCCTGGTTACCCACAATCTAGTCCAGGTTACCCTCAAACTAACCAACACCAGGAGCATCAGCAGCGTAATCAGTATCATGCACATAGCCAAAACGCTTCCCATGTGTCAACATATGAAGAGCCAAAGGTATGTTGAAATGCTTTTTTAACCTGGCTACTTACACTTCATTAAAATATTGTAAAATGATTTTTTTATTCATAATTTGTAATATTTTGTATTGTTACTTTGCCAAGCTTACACCACCAGTCACAAAAATATTGAAAATACCGCTCTATGTCTTAAAGAGGTTCTAACATGACATAAGTCAAAAATAGCAACTTTACAGGAGAGTGAAAAAGCTGCATAATTATAACTAGGGAATGGTACAATACCATTTGATAATTTGTGTTCAATTAAAATTAGATACAGACCTTGCTTGTTTTTGATTGGCTGAAACGATGCATCTTCTGATTCTCTAGCAAACCGCATCAAAAACCAAAACTGCCACAAATTGACTTACGTGGTGTTAGAACTTCGATGACGATTTGTCAAATTCAAAAATCAAAGCCACTTTTTAATATCAAAATTTAGAATAAAGGAAATATAATTGATTCTGGTGTGCAAGTAGGCCTTAGAAGTTGCCAGGATATTTTTTATTTTGTATTGATAACTTCATTTGTATTTTGTAATTGAACTAATCTCTCAGAGTTATTTATTGTGATAAGCAAAACAATGTCAGTTATTTGCATGACTGTTTTGTAGTTTGCATGCTTTGTAACGTTACTTTAGTAAAGGCTTTACTTACGACTTTTAGTTTTATCTTCTCACAAAACACATAAATGTCACACATTTAATTTTTATAATAATTGTAGTTAAGTAAATGGATCATTTCTTGATAAGTCTTATCCAGGTTTGAGTTTTGCAAAACATCACAAATCTATATGTATACAAATAAATAAAATTGAAGTGTCTATTAGTAATAATTTTTTTTTTTACTGAATGCATATGTGAATGTATACTTAAGTAATTATGGTACTTATTATATCTTCTTTTTTGTTTTTAAAAATATGTCTGTCTGTTTTTTCTGGCTAATCTCTGAAACAGCTTGACCGATTTTGACGGGACTTTTACTTGTAGATAGCTTATGTTATAAGGAGTAACTTAGGCAGACAAAAAAGAAAAAAATCTTTTTTGTTATAAGTATACTCATATACTTTCATATGCATTCAGCAAAAACCTGCTATTTTGAAATTACAAACAGACACTCCAATGTTATTTTTTTGTTCTTTGTGTGTAAAGATTTATCTGGTTAGAACTTTGCAGTTACAATTTTTAGTGTGCCATCAAATATTAGGGATACCTAATATTTATGCCTAACATTTTGATGGTTAAAGTGCAATCTCATTACCCAAAATATGGTATAATGTATTTGTTTATTTAGGAAAACAAACAGTGCCATATGTTATCAAATAGATATACAATTTTCCTTTTACTATTTTTTGTATTTATTTTACTATTTACACACTTATTTTTTTTTGTTTTTGATTAAATTCACAATAACAACCATCACCACAAAAATGCAGTGGTAGATGTTAGGATGATTGATTGACAAAATATTGAATTTAACATTAACTTTATCTTAAAACAGCTTGACCCTAACAAAACGAAATACTACACCCGAATCTTACCAAGGAACATAGTATAGCCTGAGATTATTATTTAAACAGAATCATCAGCATCATACAATAAAATATATTTTTTAATTTCTTTATCAACATTTCAAACCAGTCTTACTGTTATGGTATATTGTATTACCCACTACTGTGTTGTGGAGGTCAGACAGGCAGTCGCTCCATATAAAATACTGGTATTCAGCTGCATCCGGTTAGACTGGAAGCTGACCTCAACATAGTAGAGAAAAAGCTAGGCAGATAATTATCAACATTTCATACCGGAATCACCCATTGCTGGGTATTAGCCTCCCTTTTCTCCAGCCACAACTCTCCGTACCATACGCTCCTCATCCAACACCACTCTCTTTCACACCACTTTGACGGTGTCGTCAACCCAACGCCCTTTAGACTAACATTTTATTTTTTGGATCAGCCAGTTTTGTCCCACTGCTTGGCAAAGCCTACCCTTTCCAGTTTTGTTTACCATTCCTTCTCCGACCAATAAGTTAAGAATAAGTCAAGATCGCCACGCCAGCTTTTCTTGCACCTTCCTAGGTTACGACGGTCGCCTTCAGGCACCCACTGTGTGACTATTTTTGCCCTAGCTATGAATAAAAAGCAAACCATTTTAGGCACCTAGGTACTGTTGTACATGCTTCTAAACAATGCTCCCCGAAAGCTATCAAATCAACGTGTTCAACGACGAATAAGAACGCTGACAATATGACAAATAACCGTCGGTAAGGCATTAAGAAACGGAGAATAGATTTCCTGTGTCCGGGTTCAAATTCGGAAATCGTTCCTTTACATAGAAACCTACTGTGATTCGAAATTTCAAATCACCATTGCCATTGCTGATAACATCTGTTATAATTTCGAAAAAAAAAAACTCAGTTCAAATTCGAGACGAACATTATTGAGAGTAACACAGAAGGCTGGCGACGTACCTACTCGTGACTCTATTCAAGGAACAGTTTGCTGCAATTACATTGTTATGCTCACTTCGCCTCTCAGTACATTTATCAAAGCCACCAACGATTCAGTCTTGCCATTGGTCCCCACTACAATGGATGTGGCGATCTCTAAGTACACCTTTGGTCTCACCTCTAACCAAAACCAATAATCCATTTGTGTAATGGTGTTAAATAGTGATGTGATTAACATTTCCTCTGGTTCGAGAAAAGTATCGAGTAATTAATATGTCCTCTGTAACATCAAATTCGAGTATGCGCAGTGCGTATAGAGCATCAATTGGTATACGGAGAGGATTTAAATCGTTTCGTTATACGGTATTTATTTTCTTTTATGTGTTTCAATGACGAATTCGTTTCAATTGTGTCTTGCACTTTGAAGACAAATGGTGTGGCATGCAGAACTAGAGTTAACAGGTTAATTGGCTCGGTTCGTGTTTACGCATGTTAGGGGTATTTATGATAGTCTAGAAATGAATAACTATGACTGAGGGCAGTATTAGGTCATGTTTCAATAATTACACTGAGTGCTATCATAATGTCAATACCATTATTATTAAGTATGTTGTGACTGACCTATAAAGTACCTTCAGACAAGTTAACCCACGAAACAGCTCAGCCAAAGCCTCTTATGTATTTTATGTTAATTATTAGATTGCACGTGATGAATCATTACTTCTTGGCAGTCCTTCAGACAAATGATTCAGTTTTTATCATGACACTTTACTTGCCCTCGAAAAAGGTTTTTTTTTACTGTACATGAAAAAAAAATACCTACATACATTTGGCACCATGCCACAAGTGCACACAGTATTAAAAAAAAAAGAAAAAGAAAACCAAAGAAGAACAACTTAAATCTAAACAAAAAAAAAGTGACACTTGTAAATTGTCTATGTATCTACTGTCCCTATATTGTAATCATCACCAATAACAAAATCATTAATTCATGTAATTTTTGCTTCACTCCTCTTTTCTTTTAAAGAACTGCTCGCATCCACACCATCCATTTCATGATGACTAATGCAAATTAGTCTATGGCCCACTTGACCCGTATGATACATTGGATTACCAACAAAAAAAATAGCAGAATATAGTTTTGCAGCTGGCAACAAGACGTGCTTTGCTTCATTTCTTAGTTACCACACTGCAATTTAGTCGATGTCCTGTTAAATAGTGTGAACTTGCTTTCACTCAACTAAAACCTTATGTTTCATTTCAGTTAGGTTATTCTTGGAAGTTATTTACACCTAAAAGAAAATTCTCTCTCATTTTATAACTCGATCAAACTGCTAAACTAATAAAATTATTTAAGGGCGCTCCCTAACCGGAGCATTTTCCTGTAATGTAACAATCCAAGATTCGATTATGAGCATTACATTACAAATGCACGCTCCCGGTCATTCTTTTTTGTACAGAAACAAGTGATTGTAATGCATGGAATCGTTACAGGTTGCGTACTGTAATGGTCGATACTCCTCACTCACTGATGCAATGCTCGAGTCTGAACTGTTACGTTATGTTATGATAGGCGAATGCTCCCAGCGAGAGAGCGCCTTAAGAAAAAGTTTTCTATTTACACCTACTTATCTAGTATTAAAACCAGATCCTTTTCCAGACGAAACCCACCGTTGTGCCGGTGAATCCCTTCGATCCTAGGGAAGATGCCGCCGTCCTTCGCAAGGCCATGAAAGGCTTTGGCACCGACGAGAAAGCCATCATCCATGTCCTATCGAGACGCACCAATGAACAACGTATGCGGATCGCCTTTGAGTTCAAGACTTTATATGGAAAGGTATGTGGAAGTAAAATAAATGGGGATAGGCCCTTTTAAGGGTGAGGTGGGGAGCTCGTCGATTAATAATAACAGCCGCTCGGGTAGACCTTTAGGTTGAGCCGCGCATTTCTAGGTTGGGCCGTGGATGGGTGTCCAACCATTACATACCGAGTTTCCTCCGTGCCTCCGAAAGCACGTTGTAGTTCTTTGACAGTCGCTACAGGTGTAAAATACTGGTATACAGCTGCACTCGTTAAGACTGGAAGCCTACTCCAACATAGTTGGGAAAAGGTTAGGCAGATGATGAGGCCCTTTTAAAGGTCAACACACTGTCACGGGATTCAGAATCGCCTCAACTGGAGCCGTTCGGGTATAGGCACTTCCACACAAAGTCACGTCGCGCCTAATAAAGTATGGAGTTGCATTTGACTTAAAAATATACTAAGAATAGAATATACGCGCGTCGCGCCCGTGTATGGACCCCTTTAAATGGGATCGACTGGCGATATTCAGGTTTACTATTATACACTCTGAGACTCTAAACCGTACATATAAAATAGACATGAAGTATTGTTGTTATTTACAAGCAAAATACAAGGCGTTTTATTTGGTTTACTAGCTGTTGTCCACGACCTTGGTTCGCGTGAAATTATTATAAAAAATATTACTTCCCTATTTGAATCGGATTGTATGCACCTCTAAGCCGTTTTCTAAAAGTAGCTGAAGTTACTCCTGATAACATCAGCAATAAGTTACCTAGAAGTATTAGAGAAGTCCCATTTAAATGTTTTAGAAAAAAAAATCGTAAATGGTTGACAGAAAATTGTTTCTAGTCTAAAATAATTTGTGTAAACAAAATTTAATGTTAAGGTATCTGAATGGTTTTATGTGCAATATGTTTTTTTTTTGTTTCTTTTTCTTATTTATGATTATTTTTCTTTAAATTAGCTTAAGGAAATATTTGTTATATTCCTCTTAAATACGCATAATATAATAATGTAAAATTATATTTGCATGCCCTAAAAAGGCAAAATATTGTTTGTGCCTAAACCACAAATTTTAACAACTGGTAACACCTGTATGTTAAGCAAGTAAATTAAAATATTAAATATTCTTATTCTTATCTGCCAGTAAAAGTCCCTTCAAAATCGGTCCAGCAGTTTCAGAGATTAGCACAAACAGACAGATAAAAATTAAGTTTATGCATTCAGTAAAAAGCTGTTATTTTGAAATTACAAATAGACAATTCTATTTTATTTATTTGTGTAGATGAATGTAAGCCGGTTTAGTTCAAGGTCTGCGGCGCGTCTAGTCTACATTCTTTTTAATGCTTTTTTAATAATCTGTCTGTCGGTTTCTAAAACTATTATAAGTTCAGAGGTTTAAATAATTTTCGGCTAATAATTAAATGTTAAAACTTTGTTTTCATATTTTTTATGCTCATGTACAGTCGGGTAATGAAAAGAAAGGTTATGCATCTTTTGATACTACCGAGTTCACTGACGGTCTGCCACTTTTCAGCCTTATGTCCTAAAGAATAAGGTTGGAAATTATTAGCCCGTAACATATAACTTCTTGTGCCGTGGATTTCATTTTAAATTAAAAAGAGAATATTTCTGCCATAGTACACAAACAGCCTCCATTAATGGGGATATACTCGTATTTATAAATTATCTGATAGTATTATTATTCATGTTAATTAAAATAATAATTTAATGTTTTTTTCTCCCAACATTTTCCGCCAAGCGTAGTCAGTAAACGTAAACAAAAATGCGGTCAAAGCAGGATACCTACCATTACAAGTCCTGCACATGCTATCTGGGCAATTTTGTTTATCTTTCTGTTATTATTTTTGGAAAAACAATTTCAATACCCTCACATAAAGTTCAGTTTGCGCTACAACTGTTAACATTTTGACGACTTTTTCAATAATAGTAGGTACCTATCCATTGTGACACATCTCGTTAATTTGATACTTATTTTAGTGGTAATAACATCAGTTGAAAATATAATATCAATAAAAAATAAAAATAATTTAACTATAGAAAGGTACCTATTTATTATTTTATCTTAAATGTAGTAGTCGTGTTATATTGTTCCTCCAATATAGATTATAATCATAATGACATTGTCAACAACGTAAGTATTATGATAAGAAACTTTGATAAATTATCGTGTGTTTTCTTTATTCATTTTTTCTTCTTATAGTTACATTTTTAAATATTTCTTACAAAAAAAAAAAAAAACATTTAAAAATATAAAAATAGTAGCCCACCGGTATCGGGAACAGGGTCCAAGCTACCGGCGGTCAGGGCTCCAGAGAGAGGAACCTCCTAACAATACGAGCCGTGTCCAGGAGTACCGCTTTCTGAATCAAGCCCTTGATCCAGCTGCCTAACGAGAGCCTCTTCAGGTATTGGTCGAGGCTCTTGGCAATTAAGCCATTGGCTGAAACAACTATCGGCACAATGATCGCCGAGTCCACTTCCCACATGTCGACAACCTCGCGAGCCAAGTCAAGATACTTGATTTGCTTATCTTTCTCGGCTTTCACGAGGTTCCCGTCATGCGGGACCGTTATGTCAACAATCATTGCGCGCCGCTCTGATCGATCCACCACCACTATATCAGGCTTGTTGGCCACAATAGTCCTGTCAGTGATGATGGATTGATCCCAGTACAGTGTGATATTGCCATTTTCGAGAACTGGGTCGGGCACATACCTATAGTACGGCACTTCCGATTCCACAAGGTTGTATTTTAGAGCAAGTTGCTGATGGATAATCCTGGCTACAAGGTTGTGTCTATGCAAGTACTCACCGTTAGCTAGACGAGAACACCCGGAGATAATGTGACGAATTGATTCGCCCGGACGGTGGCATGCCCGACATATGTCAACCGTGCCGTCCTTCACAATAAATCTCCGGTAGTTATTCGTCATCATAACTTCATCCATAATTGCACAGACAAAACCTTCGGTTTCTCCGAAGAGGTCGCCGGAACGTAGCCAGGCTACGGACGCTGATAGGTCTACATCGGGCCCATGAAGGGCCCGGAAAAAGCGTCCGTGGAGCTCCTTACTCTGCCATACCTCCTTGCGGTCGTTAGTGTCAAGTACTACAGGTTTGCGCCAGTTCTCTTTAGCCAAGGAGAGCGGGGTGAGGCCCTTGTCCACCGCGACCACATCCCGATGCATCCTCACGTCGGTTTCTAGGAAAAAATCCCTGAGACTGCATATCTCGCGATTGTGGAGAGTCTTAGCGTTTAAAAAGCCTCGACCTCCGCACCTCCGCGGGATATACAGTCTCATAACCGAAGATCGTGGGTGATGCATTCGATATGCCGTCAACAATGTACGGACCTTCCTATCCAGGGCATTCAGTTCTGTTTGTGTCCATTTCAGTATGCCGAAAGAATACATCAAAACTGGCATGACCCAACCGTTGAAGGCACGCACCTTGTTCCCGCCTGATAAAAGACTATTAAATACTTTTCTCAGGCGGCCAAAGAAGCGTTCCCTCAACGATTGCTTCATGTCAGCTACATTGATGCCCAGTGCTTCCGACATACCCAAATACTTGTAGGTTTCGGTTGCTGAAAGGGATCTAAGATTTATGGAATCCGAGAGTTGGGTTCCCACAGATTCCACAATCTCCCCTCGCTTTACATGCATGACCGCACATTTGTCCACACCAAATTCCATCCTGATGGCGCTACTGAAAGTTTCAGTTACCTTCAGTAGCTCCATCAGTTGCAAATCGTTGGGGGCAAAGAGTTTCAGGTCGTCCATGTAAAGGAGGTGAGATATAATCTGACCACCTCTCCTCAACCGATAGCCTAGACCTGAATCCTCCAGCAGCGTGCTAAGAGGATTCAAGGCTAAGCAGAACCAAAGTGGACTCAAACTATCGCCCTGAAATATACCTCGCTCTATCCTTATCGGCTCGCTATTCCTCTGGATTTGCCGACATCCTGGATAGCGAAGGACTGTCCTCCATTGCCCCATACACGACATCAGGAAGGAGCGCAGAGTTGCATCAACTTTATACAACTCTAGCACCCTCATGAGCCATGTATGTGGCACCGAGTCATAGGCCTTCTTATAGTCTATCCAACATGTCGACAGATCTCTCCGGGAACGGCGAACTTGTTGACTTATGGCCATATCAATGAGGAGCAGCTCCTTAGTACCGCGGGACCCATTCCTACATCCATTTTGAGAAGCGGACATGATAGAATTGTCGTCAATGTGATTGCTAATTTTAGCTCTCAAAATGGATGTAAGAACTTTATAGACTGTTGGTAGACAGGTAATCGGTCTATAATTTTTGGGTTCCGCAGTACTACCCGATTTATGGAGCAGGTGGGTTATACCTGTTGTCAGGAACTCGGGCAGCGACCCTGACTCTAAGGCTGACTGAAACAGGGAAGCCAGGCGAGCGTGCGATCTTTGGAACCATTTGATCCAAAAGTTGTGCAGCCCGTCCGGTCCTGGGGATTTCCAGTTTGGTAACGGACGGACTGCACGAGCTACGTCTTGGGGGCTGATAGAGATTGCCCCCATTTCTGGTACTGGATCGCACGCATGCTCGACCTCCCGAGTCCATTCACCCTCGGTGTGGCTGACAGGCACCGACCAGATGCTGCGCCAGAACGAAGTCATGACGTCATCATCCGGCAGGCGTGTGTCAGTCACACCTTGGTCCGGTCGCTCCCAAGCCCTATAAACCCACCTTTCATCTCTTTGGAATGTGCGATTCTGAGTGTATCGTTCCACCCGCCGCTTATACCTACGAATACGGCTTGCCCATGCATACACTTTCTGCTTCAGAAAGTCAATGCGCTCTGTGACACGGGAGATGTAATCTCGAGGACTAATATCAGTCCCCGAGAACGCCCGCCTCACAAAGCGCATCACTCTAGGGCGCGTATTGCCCTCCCTGAAGCAGATTAGTTTGCCAATGAGTGCTCTGGCCCCACCAATACGTCGCTCAATCCTGTACTGCCATGCTGGTACGGCTGGCTTAGGTCGTGTAGCTCTGTCATCAAAAAAATTGACATGAGCTACACGACATGCCGCTACAGCCGCACAATACAGGATTGAGTGAGCATCAGTGAGGTCTTCGCAGTTATCAAAATAGTTTGACAACTGCGAATCCAGAACAGCCACCAGCGCCCTATTTTTGTTATGCATGGGCAAACGCGGTATGCGCGGTCTAAGTTCGGGCGACATGAACCGATATTCTCGAATCGCACCCTCCAAAGCACTCCTCATTTCCTCACTGCACTGGGTACTTACATTAATAGCCATGTCATCACTCAAGTCGTCAGCGCGATCTGGTATTGTGGTAGACTGTGGTGGTACCACAGCCTGCACCGACGGGGTAATGACATGGCTACTCTGCATTTCAGTCCGCAGGCGATCAAGTACGGTGTCATCCAACATACGATTACGCTGGATGACTCGCACCTGATCCGACAGTCGTTGCGCCGAAACGTTGACAGCTGGCTCAAGCACCTGAAACAGAGAGAGCATCCGAACACGGTAAGCGGTCAGGTTGTTTCCTCCCTCTGTAGCCCCATAGTATGAGCGCATGACGTTTTCATTGATGGTCTGCGTCCATCGCATGCGCTGCACACTTCCGCCGGGAGCTGGGACCCTATCAGAGGCCGGTAGGCCTCGAGGTCCTAAACCGTCCGGCGGCCGGCGTCCTCCCCGTCGACGAGCAGGTGGTGGCGTCGTGGGCGGAGAGAAGTACTCGTCGCTCGAGCTCGACGCAACTGCCACGGCCGGTGTCACAGCATTCACGATGAGGCTGGGTTCCGGCGGCGGCGAGGCGGAGCTGAGCGTCGGGTCCGGAGGCGGTAGGCGTGCGCGACGTGCTGCTGCCCTCGTCAACATTGTCTTTAATTCATAGTGATTTTATTTTATTTGTAGTTTTCATGACATGACATTAACTGTCAAAGCCAATTCGTTCGAATGTTTTGATGATAAAATAAATATAATATAGCATTTTGTGGTTTTCTGGATGTTTTCTTGATGGACTGTTTCGATTTCGATATTATGTGAAGTTCCGAATGGCTTGAGATTTAATTTTGTTTATTTAAATTGATAAAATTGTTATGTCAGAATTAAACACGTACTGTTGACGTTGGTGTTGCCACGTATAATTATTATTGTGTTTATTATTACTATTATTTTAATCTCGTTACGTACTAAATACATAGAAGTTGATACTTTTTGCTGGATTCGTGCGAATAGTATAGCGTTTAGCCGAACTTACTCTACGGGTTATACTTTTATCTCAAAACCCGTGTAATGCAAAAAAAAAACAGTTTCAGCATTTTTTTGACAATACATAATATAATGAACCTAATCTTTAGATCCACAGGCTGCCTAATTATTTCATCACTGACTTGCCTTGTTGGTCGAGTGGTCGACTGCTGAACATAAGGTCCTGGTCCTGGGTTCGATTCCCAGGTCGGGCAAAGTGTTATTTTGTTTTTCCATCAGGAATTTCTCAGTAGCAGCCACAGAGTCAGGATTTGTGGTCGGTTGATGACAATAGGCTCGCTCCTTATTACCTGGGACTTAAATATGGCGAGAAGTGGGTATACTATTGGTTACAGGCGTTATGTTGTGTAGTTTTGACTGGATGCAATTTGGACAAAACATAGTATTTGTTTGTTTAAAACAAACAAATACTATGTTTTGTCCAAATTAAAGGTAAGTGGGTAATAATTTCTTAGGGACAATAAAAGGAAAAATATTAAACATGAAAGTAAAATACCTACGTATGAGAACACGACAACATGTTGTATAAAAAATAACTTTCAAACCGGTGGTTTACACTAACCCGACCCATATACCTACTTAGTTACCCATGCTATTTAAAACAATAATAATTACAAGCCATGCCTTTGGGGTTTAATAGTTTACCAATTAACTAATAGCTAGCGCCATTAACCAATTAGTAGCATGTCACTACCAATTTTCCATTAATTAATTGAATTCATTCTGTTTTTTTTTACGTTATCTGGAGGAACAAGATGCAAGTTTCTGCCTGGGTTTGAACCTATGACGTACAACTCGTTAGTCGCTGCCGTTTCTAGTGGAACAACGCAGCTTTAGAATCGATTACCATTCTCCTGCCCTTATTCCAATTTATTTAAAATCGAATCAGCACGTCCTCTTCAAATTTCTCTATTAGTTAGTCTTCATCTCATGAGTCTCCGTCCCTTTCTAACAACAAATATCAACAGCGTATCAATTCACACAGTCCATCCATTGTTTCTTTAGTCTTCCGAGTAGACTCTACTCTCTGCTCAGTTCGATGACCGATTATCATCATTTCCTTAGCATTTTCCTAAGTTTACTGCGGTCGACTTCAGCCTGACAGGATGCAGCTGAATACCAGTATTTTACATGAGACTACCTATCTGACCTCCACAACCCGGTCAGTACAGGGTTAAAATAAATTACTTAAGTGATTTAACTTCACGTATGTGACAGATATCAATATCAAATCATGATACTTAAACAAAAAAAAAACGTTAAGGGTGAAATTCTGGACTTGTACAACGTCTGTGCCGCTAGCTAATGTTTAAGGTTTACCAACATTTCACTATTGTTTCAATGGCCTCGCCATGTGTATAATTATGTATTCGTGGCCTACTAAACGCGATAGGTGTTTTTCAAACTAGAACATTCTGGTTGGTTATGGAAACATGCAATGTTTTTTTTTCTGTGAATTTCCGTGTTGTTTTAGATAAATAAAAACACATAAGTACTTACATAGACTGCTAAAATCATAACTCTTCCTTTTAGCTTTGCCGTAGTCGGGTAAAACAGAGTCATTCGCGCTCGATCTGTGTTGAAACTAAAATTTCATTTTCTAATTCAATTTTTGAATTTTTATCTTTAATTTTATCTTTGGTGATCAGCTAAGTATTGCCATTCTAGAAGTAATGATAATAGGGCTATCATTTATTTCGTTGCAGTCAACGACCTATCGACCTATGAATAACAATCTTATAAATTCATTATTAATTTATAAGATTGTTTTTCCGTTCTAAGGTCAGCTAAAAGTATTTTATGATTCAAGGATCTGAAGACCATACCTACCGAATTTGTGATTCGACATATTTTCTCTGAAAAAATGTTATGGTTTTTGAAATTTTTTGAAGACATAAACAGGCTGTGAAACAAAACAAGTTTTTGTAAAATTCAATTATATTGCAAAAAAACAACATCTTATTTAGAAGCAACAAGGTGGTACCGTAACTATGTATGTGTGGTTTTGAGGAAAACAGGAGGTTGCATTTGTGGTCGCGAGTTCGCGACACAACGTCGCCATATTATCGATCCTGATTCACGATATATACATACACCAATGTAAACATCAGTACAAAGGCCTGCACTGGTGAGGGGCATCCCCGAAATGCAATTGGCGAAATGTAGGTGTACTAGGTAGGTATAGTTTAAACCTCCGCCTATGAACACGTTCGTCAAGCTGGAAAAAATATGTCATCCAAGTAAAATAAAAATGCGAAATTGATACTTGACAAGGATTTGTGTGCGATGCGATAACTAAAAAGGGTAAAATAAAAACGTTTTTGCGAAAAAATAACCGACTTCCAAAAAAAAAGTGGTGGCAAAAAAGTCAATGAAATAAACCACAGATATAATAAATACAGGAGATATGGCAAGGAGGCGTGGCGCTTGCGACGAACGCATCTAGCCGCAAAGAGGCTTGTTGCCAGTTTCGGCCATTAGTCGAATGTCAACTTGCGACGTCTTCATTGCTTGTGATTTTTTACAAAATGCCGCGTTGTACAGTGGCTGTTTGCAAAAATAACACCTCTATTGGGAATTATACGAAAGATGGCATCTCATTTCACACGTAAGTACTAAAATATGATTGTTTTTCTTATTAAATTCATTAAAACATTACTTCGTGATACTAGAAACACGATAAAGTACCAATAGCAATTATTTTCACTAGGAACAACAACCATTGTTTGCTTAATACACATCGATCAATGAATCGGCTGGTCTAATAGTGCAATGGATAAGTGTATAACTGATACTCTCACTCACACGATAGTTTCGTGAAGCGGGTGTGTTTTAGGTAGATAATTAGAGATGTGATGTCACTTTTGTGGTTGTCGATATTTTATACGATCCTACTTAGTACGAATGATTACACAAGGGTAAAAAATTAGACTTTTTTTGTTACATGGAACTTTATAGCTGTTGTTTACTAATGTGAGGTACTTAATGATAAAAATTATATAATTAATTACTGAAAAATACAATTCATTACTATTTCTTGATTACTCGACTTATCTTTTATTGAATCAAGTATGGGTTTTTAATTTATTGCGGTACTCTTACACATGTATCATTGATATCATCATCACAATTCACACCTTGGTTTTATTTTAACATTTTAGCTATCCGAAGTATCCAAAAATAAAAGAAAAGTAGATAAATGTGACAGGAACAGGTCCAAACTGGTTTCCCACAAAAAATAACACGATGTGTTCGTCTCACTTTGAGCCTAAGTGCTTTCAACCATTGAATAAAAATTCATACCAACACCTCGAATTCAGGTGCAAAAATAGTACTGTATTTTTATAATATATAAAAAGAGCAGATTAAAGGTAACTGAATTTCATCGATACTATTTTTTCTACGATTACCTCTTCACATCACTAGTTGCGATGTGTGTTTATTCTGAGTCCGTAGCTACAGGTAGAAGCCCCGCCCCATGTATGCCTGTGTTCTATTAGTGAGTTTATTAGTGTTGCTGTAAGTTTCTTTGTGTGCGGGAGAAATATGAGCTCGTGTGCCGTTCTTATAGTTTTTGCTTTTGTGTTAGTGAATTAAGTGGGGGGAACACGGCGACATCTGAACACGAATACATTTTTTTACAAATCATATCTCCTGTATTTATTATATCTGTGAAATAAACAATAGTCTTTCGAAAGTAAAGTTATTTTCCACTTTTTTTGTGTGTTTTTTTTTTGGAAGTCGGTTATTTTTTCGCAAAAAGTTTTTGTAAGGACAAACCGTTAAACGCCGTGGATAAATGTGTAGTGACTAACCACTCGGGGAATACAGTCGCTAGTCGGGATGTTATGTTACTTGATATAAATCAGCACATACGCATCCGACGAATCCCACACGTTTTAAAACCGATAACAGTCCCTCGTCAACGCGGGCCTTAGGCTGCGGTTCCACTGAGGCGGAGCGGAGCAGAGCGGAGATGCCGCGATTCACCAATTACATGGCTTGAAATCCACATCTCTTCTCTCAGCCCCGCTCCACTCCGCCTCAGTGGATCCGCAGCCTTAAAAGGGACAGACTCACGGCTGTATTCGGCTCAGCTGACCACGTTTGATACACGACTGTAACTTACGCGATATTTCTGTCGATCGGTATTCTTAGAAAGTTGTAAATAGCATATTAGCAATTCTTGGAAAGAACTCGTACGTTCATTAAGTAGAGTTTACCTGTCATCTAATAGGCTTTTTGCGTTTTCCTGTAACGAACTGTGATGTATTTCATATGTCATTAGTGGTTTCTTTTCGTCATGGAAAGTGCTCAAGGCTTTAAACGTAGCGAAATTCAACTAACCATGGGTTTTTTTTAAACTTTTTATTGATAACCCAACAAATGGGTTGCAATTTTTACTTAGGTCTTGCATTGTAAAGCGGGCTAGTATCCGTAACTCCACATACTGACTTTGTCAGAGGCTCTGAGCTTATCTTTAATCTAATTTGGTTAATGTGGAAACCGAACTAAACTTGCTCATACAAAATGGCCACTGGCAGTTCTACGCCTTTTATCTCACTCATTTCGGGTCCAATCCAGTGGGTGTCCTCAGATTTTTCCTGAGCCATAAAACAGACAAGTGATTTTAAAATGTAGAGACTTGATATATAATAATATTATAAAATGGGCACATTAAGACTTGTCAAATTGAAACACACAAACCTCATGCTTAGGAAACTGGTTCACCTCCGGGTTCGCACACTCACGTCACGTATAACAAGAACACAACTCCAGTTTTCTCCTAAGGGGTAAGCAGAAATGCCCTTAGTATCAGTAGAACACCCGCAGTTCGTTAGGAATATTTACGTTACACGACAGGGCGAGCATCGGTCATGATCAGCAGCCTTGCTTGCATTGCAGCCAATAGACCAACGAGGAGCTATAACATGAACCAAACCTAACCTAATGTCAATTTGTTTGACCAGGATCTCGTGGCAGACTTGAAGAGTGAAACCAGTGGCAAGTTTGAAGATCTGCTAGTGGCGTTGATGACTCCTCTGCCACAGTTCTACTGCAAGGAGGTCCATGATGCCATCGCCGGCATCGGTACGGATGAAGATGTCCTGATTGAAGTCATGTGCACCATGTCTAACCACGAGATCAACGTCATCAAACAGACTTACACTGCTAGTGAGTATTTTTTAAAGTAACATTTTTAAAACCAGAAGAGTAAATCTGTATAGGTCGGTAGAGGAAAAAATCCGTGAATGCTAAGTTTACGGTTTGACGGTTCAACCACAAAGTTCGATAAACATTCCTATAGGTTGGACATCAAGGAAAATTATTTAGCAGCTTAAATTGTCCGTAAATTCAAAGTCAAGTTCAAGTTTTAAGAAAGGGTTTTCATTGCAAATTGACTGGTTAACAAAGTATTGCCCTCACCGTACATTGTGATAATGCTATCTTGAATGTTAATTATTTCTGGCAATTTCTACCTAACTGTTCATTCGTTGATAATGTCATCTTTCAGTTGAAATACTGCGTCACATTGTTACCTATATCCCGCACCTATTTTTAATTTCGCATTAATGGAACCGTAGCGTGAAATGCACCCGATGATACGCAAGTACTTTGATATCGGATGTCTCGCTCGCACTTATACAGTTTTATAATGTATGTATGTACGTAACCTTGTAATTAATCTAGAAATGTTGCGTCGCGGAAAAGGGCCTCTTTGTCAACAACAAATAATTCTCTATATGAGTCACTTGTTATTTCCAAGGGTGGTCTGATTGGGCAACTGTTTGCACAAAATGTACACTGTATTATCAACTTCAATGATAATATTATTGAGAATTGTAGTTACAGCAAGACTAGGTTCGGACTGTGTGCATTTTCCTCGTCTATGGTTTCGTGAAACCTAACATCTCGCTCGCTCGATCGTGTAAACAAAGAATGAAGCTTGTAACGTATGTTGACGGTTGATGCGACGATCGAAACCGAACCTTATGGTGGCTGTGAACTCTTGGCGAGACATTCCGAGGCAGGGGGAGCGCGGAAGAGAATAGTAGCGCTTGTATAGCCTCGGTGTTCCTCGCTTGCTCTCCGTCCCGTGTCGGTGCTTAGAGTAGTGATGTTCAATTCCGCTATAAACTATAGACGCGTTATAGACTATTTAATATATTTTTATAGCGCGCTATTTTATACGCTATCATTATAACATGTTGTAAGTAACAAAACTCGGCGGCAATCTTAACGCGGAGGCGTTATCATTTTCTCCAGCAACACGCTAAACGGGCGCAACATAGACTAATATAATATAATGAGATAGACTGGCAACTGACGTTTTCGGTTTTAGTTCGCGATCAGCGCCATCTGAACGCCAAGCATTGAAATTAATGACATATACATATCTATTATTATGTAGGTAGGTGCGTATACTTCAATGTTATTTATTATTATTTTTATATTTCGCTTATTAGATAAGTACTTAAACAGTGTTTTGACCTACGCATATTTTTATGAAACATTAATAAAACATGCATAGGTCAAAACACTAAGTATCTTGGGTAATGGGGTTAAGGGAATGAGATAAATAACTAATAAGTACAAGAATATTTTATTGAATGAATTTATTAATTACACATTAATTTGAACACCTGTTTATCTCTCTCATTTCGCACCCTTTGTTTTTGTATAGTGATCTTGAGCCCGTAGGAAGATCGGTCAGTTTCATTACTTTCATTATAAAAATTATAATAGCTCTTGCCAGTGAGGACATTGATGACTTCTTTGCACTAATTCATTGTGAAGAACACAACACTTTTATGGAGCAAATAATCTTAAGCTCAACTCAACGTAATAACACAAAAACACCAAAAAATACAAGAAAAATGCGCACGAGTATGCAAACACAACAGTGGAAAATTCCTCGTGACGTAAGTGACGTTTAGACTCAGTGTTGCCAACGTTTTGTCACATAACTACCCTTAAGATTCTTTCATCGTAAAAATATCACAAATAATACAACATTATAATCAAATATTTTAAAAATAAATTATAAACGGTTGTAAATGCATAAATTTTTGTGCAGCTGGACTAATTAAAGAAAAATAGCAAAATTAACAAGTAGTGTAAAGTACCAAATATTTCAAGTAAAAAAAGTGGTAACACTGCAGTGAAGAGATCTAATGTATGGCGGATAGATGGCACTTTTCACAATAAAAAAAATATGTTCTAAGTTACCAGGGCATGGGGCGCAATGCTGCGCAGTGAATGTCATCTCGCAACGCGTTGTAGGCCGTCCGAGTTCACCCGACGCACTACGGACGGGACGGCGCCACACAGTGGGCTGAAAATCGACTTTCATAGACATATAATACTTTTTTCCCAAATGTCCACTTTTATGACTTGAAAATGTTTTGGGAGACTAAATCCATGCCTAAAAATATCAACATTATGGAATAGCATTGCAAACAACACAAAAAAAAAAATCTTTAAAAATTACTATGGAGCTGGCATGAAAAAGTCTTATACCTCCGCCATCGTTCAACTGGCCCTAACTCCCTTGCAGGTGATTAAACCTTGAATTATTTAGAATTTTTTGACATACTCCCCGAAGCGGCCACTGGTGCGACCTTTTTTTTAAAAATCGCTTTCAATTTAATATTTTCAAAAAATATTTTTAATCAAATGTTTAACTTAATTTAAGCTTAAAATCTACACGGACTACTTAAACGATGCACCCGACCACTACTTTGTATTAACACGCCACATGATCATAAAAAATAAGGTCTAAAGACCTCTAATGTAACGATCCTAATTATGGTCATTATTTTATGAGTTTAAGTAATATGGTTATTCATATCTATTCTATGAGTTAGCTAATGAGGGTAGTAAGTAAATTAGTTTAATGATTACAATAAATAACGTCGTTGCAATAAATAGGAGAACTCAAAATAAAATCAATTCATTTCGCCTTACGCATTGAAAGTACAAACAGTAATAACATCACCGTAAACATGGAAAGCATCGTAACAAATCTTGATATGTTCGTTATTTTAATAGGTTCAGCCAAAAAAAACGATTATCAGTTTTTATTTGAGACAGTGTTATCTCGATTGAGATGTAGTTTATCTGAGGAAGATCGTGTGACGTTTAAAGAATTTTGCCGGAAATTTACGAGAGCAGTAGAGAAGCGTTGGCATTCTGCAAGCCGAAAAATGGAGTTATTCCGAAAGGAATATGGAAAGTGGCTTGAGAAAAATGTCGACTGGCCTAGCTGCATCAAAGACAATGTTCAGGAAGCTTCAACATCTGTAGCTCATGAGGAAGAAGAGCCATCAACATCATCAGTTGGTACTATGACCAAACGGAAACTCCCTAGAAAACCTTTTGAAGAGTTGGGAACGAAGCAAAAGAAGAGACGGAGTGGTGATTATTTGAACAGTGATTGCAGTGAGGTTGTTCATGCAGCTTGTACCAAGTTGAAGGAAGATGGAAGAGACAATATTGCATAAGCAGTCGTGAAGGCCTTCTGCCTTAAAATCAGTTCTTTTTGCTTTAAATCTTCTGGTAAAGTTGAAGTTCTGTTTCTGTTAAAGTTGAAAGTGTTGAAGCTTCCTGAACATTGTCTTTGATGCAGCTAGGCCAGTCGACATTTTTCTCAAGCCACTTTCCATATTCCTTTCGGAATAACTCCATTTTTCGGCTTGCAGAATGCCAACGCTTCTCTACTGCTCTCGTAAATTTCCGGCAAAATTCTTTAAACGGCACACGATCTTCCTCAGATAAACTACATCTCAATCGAGATAACACTGTCTCAAATAAAAACTGATAATCGTTTTTTTTGGCTGAACCTTTTAAAATAACGAACATATCAAGATTTGTTACGATGCTTTCCATGTTTACGATGATGTTATTACTGTTTGTACTTTCAATGCGTAAGGCGAAATGAATTGATTTTATTTTGAGTTCTCCTATTTATTGCAACGACGTTATTTATTGTAATCATTAAACTAATTTACTTGCTACCCTCATTAGCTAACTCATAGAATAGATATGAATAACCATATTACTTAAACTCATAAAATAATGACCATAATTAGGATCGTTACATTAGAGGTCTTTAGACCTTATTTTTTATGATCATGTGGCGTGTTAATACAAAGTAGTGGTCGGGTGCATCGTTTAAGTAGTCCGGGTAGATTTTAAGCTTAAATTAAGTTAAACATTTGATTAAAAATATTTTTTGAAAATATTAAATTGAAAGCGATTTTTTAAAAAAAGGTCGCACCAGTGGCCGCTTCGGGGAGTATGTCAAAAAATTCTAAATAATTCATGGTTTAAAATTACCTGCAAGGGAATTAGGGCCAGTTGAACGATGGCGGAGGTATGAGACTTTTTCATGCCAGCTCCATAGTAATTTTTAAAGAATATTTTTTTTTTGCGTTGTTTGCAATGCTATTCCATAATGTTGATATTTTTAGGCATGGATTTAGTCTCCCAAAACATTTTCAAGTCATAAAAGTGGACATTTGGGAAAAAAGTATTATATGTCTATGAAAGTCGATTTTCAGCCCACTGTGAGCCGCCAGTCTTAGCGGAGATTAGCCATTGGCGCGGGAGATATTATAGTGCACAAGCGTGTGCGCAGACACAGGTGCACTCTCTGTTCCCTCACTCTCACAGTCCGACAGGACGGCAATCCGACACGACCGGAGAGAGATCAGGCTCAGGACCAACGGCTCGTCGTGCTTTACGAGGCATATGGCATCACACCGAAAACTTCCAAACTCCAGGCTACTAGGTACCCAAAAAAGACCCAATAGCACTTTATGCCCGACCCGGGAATCAAGGACCCCATGCTCAGCAGTCGCGCTTGCGGCCAAGAGACCAACGGGGCAGCCAAGTTATGATGTCAGTGTAGTGACGTTACGTAGCACGCAAAATCCATACACTCACTCGCTTTTCAAATCCAACCA